>JAUKPT010001598.1:0-14882 GCA_032273505.1 Nanomia bijuga
TTAACATCGTCACTCTCTTATAGAAACGAATATATTTTTGTTGACATAAATATCACGACGTCAGCACTCGAATAATAAGCATCAAATGATATTGAGAATGAATATTCTCGCTAGTTATGTATGATTATTCTTAAACAAGCGGGAATAGTTTCATATGATATGTCAGCTTGGCCATGCAGTCTGGCTGCGAAGTTACGAATACCTTCATCACGATCTTGTGTTTTCTACACGGACGGAGAGACGTTTAATGGCTGCCAGGATTACGATTTTTTCTTTGGAACTGATAGATTTGGCATTACGATGGAGATCCCTACGTAGAGTTTCCTCACAACATTCCAAGAGCTGCATTTTCAGGTCATCAGCGGAAATGTGTGCAGCAATTTTGTAGTCATTCCATCTTCGCTGAAAGTATTTTCAGTCTTCGCTTGTTGCTAGCCCGAGAAATTTTAGGACGACTAACTTTGTCAGGCTTAATAGAGGTGACTGTATTCGACGTGTGTGTTAGGGCGGGCGTGTATATTGAGGAGTGCCACACGTTCAGCGACATCTGCAACGTCACCAGTGATAAAGTCACATCCCTCGATTGGACATGCTGTAGTTGGCATATCGATAGTGAAAACTGGTGAATATAGTAATGAATATTCAATCTACCAGAGCAAAAATGAATAAAGTGGCTATATAAAACATATATTGTCATATATAAGGAAACAGAATGTAATATTATTTCACTTATCTGATAAATGGAGTTTCCTACATTCCCTGGAGATGTGTTGAGCTCTGTCAATCTATAATGCTCCTCGGCGCCCCGTTATAGCGAGGCTTCTATGGGAATAACCGAGGTTGGTGGAGTTGTTAGCACAAAGAGAGATGAAGCCATTTGATCCATGGAAGTTGATTCCAACAGCCAGTTTTCCCAATCATTCACTGATATTCATATAATAAACATAAACAGCTATCTTCAATTCATCTTTATAGATCAATCAATGTTTATTATCTATAATAGAAACACAATGAATATAAGAGTAAATATAATAACTGTTTATACATATTCAACACTAAAATAAAAATAAATGAAACATGCTTGCTATGCTATGCTGTATTTGTAAGGGGATTACAAGAAAACTTTGGGTTTGACGAACCCAAACTTTGAGCGAAAATCTTAACTCATTTAATTCACGATAGAAACGTCGTGTAAACCTAAGTTAAAACTGGGGGCTGGTTTTGACGCATAACCTCACTTCTGGTATCTCCTGATAGCGCCATTAAATTTTTATTAAATTTTGCATAAGTATAGCTTAAGATATTATCTTTCAGTTATCAAATTGTTAGTGCATGGCATTTATTATTTTCCGTGTTTTTAACCATTTTATCCTTTTTTCCATGAAATCGAAAGTACCTCATAAATCCAGGAATAATGTGCCGATTTTTATAAAAAATGATATTTAGCCATCGTTTGGTATTAAAAACATTCTCTGAAAAACTCAGGCCAAAAAAATGATTGGAAGGTACTGAACCAGAAACCGCAGCACGTTGACAAGGCCTGTTATATAGAACGCCAAGACCGTGTACCAATATCAAGTACTTGCTCCGTAATTGATGCTAAATAAGAAGGGTAATTGCTTAAAGCAATAAAGAGAATGAATGAATTCATTGGGCAACTTTCATTTGACCATCTTGTTGAAAATTAAGATTAAAACCCCAGGACACAATCTTCCATCCTGTCCTTAACAATGTCATTTTTAATAGTAGGTCGTCTTCTAATTTTTATATATTTAATACAGATGTTCGTTTTTAATGAAACAAAATTTAGTTAAAAACACACTAAATTGAGACATATAAGATAGAGTTCTATTATTTTACAAAAGAAATAAGTTCTCTTTACAAGTATTATGAAATGGGTTTGTGTACTTCAGTTCAAATCTATTGACACTTACAAAAAACTGGGAAGGCTCAAAAAGTTTTGGTTAGATCGAAGTGTTGCGGCGTCTTTGATGGTGAGATTTTATTATTTTTTCACTTCAAAGGGGTGCCAATCATCACTAGTCATAAACCAACTTTTTTTACTTAACATTTATTGTAAAAATAAAAAATAATACTTGCGAAATCGTACATTGTATCACATCAAATGCATGAGTTTTTGTTTATATTTGATTAGGAGCAATTGTTTTATATATCATGTAAATATTACTGCCTTGCTGAGCGTAATGAAAAGAAATATTACAGTTGTGAGTAACATACCATTTACTGCTTAATTAAGTAAATAATTTTTGTTAAGAAAACGAGGATAATTAAAAACCTTCAAGATACCAGTCAAAGGTAAGGTAAAAAACAGGTAATTATCATATCATATTTTTGAACTCTTTGTGGGATAATTCTAACGATTGTATTAATGGATTATTGAATAGCTCTGAATAGCCAGGGAAATGATTTACCAATCTTTATTTTGAATTCAAACAACTTTTTTTTAGATATTACAATCTCTCTTATTCTGAACCCTTCTATCTTGAAAAGAGACTTGTTCCTTCTTTTACCTGAAGCCAATATGCTGGATCATTGCACGTGCAAGATAGGTATGCCTTCCTGATAGTTGCCTTTTACTTTTCACATTCAGTGTATATTTAGAAGAAGAGTTTACTAAATTTTAAGTCAAACTTATAACAAATATGTGTTATTCAAAGCAATGGTACCATGTTTAATTTTCTAGAAAGGCATTTGAATGAATGTGATATGATTATTCCAATTATGAACTTTTATTGCAATATATAGCATAACATCCTGTATAAGCTACCTGGTGAAACTTGCCCAGTGCACCTGAATATTTCTGACTCTTTTTACCTGCCCGGTGAATATTTCTAATTTTTTGACTTGTCCAGTGGTTTTGCCTGGTAATTATTTCTGATTTGTTGACCTCCCGATGGTAAATTCTTAATTTTTGACCTGCCCGATGAATAATTCTGAATTTTTGGCCTGTCTGTTGGGTTTGCAGATAGCCACCGAGCAATTATTACAGGACATTCTATATCAGGATAACGCCAAACAAACATGATACAACAAGGGTCCAAAAAGATATATGGAATCAAAACCAATTAGTTTCAAAATATATGAATAACTTTCTCCACGAAATAACGTCAGCTATACCTTAATTATATTAGCATCATCTTAATCGATAAAGAGATCAATTAGATGATATTTTCGAAACTAATCTCGTCTTAGGGATTGTCTACAAATCATTATTCAATTTACCGTTTGATTGGTTGAAAATTATATCACGAAGAACCGAATTGGGTTAATGCAATATGTCATCATTTGATGGTTTGTCGAAAATGAATATAGTGGTGTTCTTTCTAAGTGAGCCAATCAGATTTATGATGATGCAATCTTCAACCAGTCAGACGGTAAAATTACTGATAATTTGCAGACAATTCCTTACTCGCCTGTAATAATTGTACCAGGTTGGTTAATGTTGGTGTTGTATTCTATTACCTGGTCTGAAACACAGTCATTTCGTACGACACTTTCACGCCTCCTCGGTTCCGTTTAGTCAGCAATTAGCTCGATGGATATTTTTTCTCTGCGACCATCTCCTGTAAACAGATGTGGAATAGGCGGTGCACTGGGAACTCCTTTTATCTCTAATATTTCCTGACGTCTTAGCGTCATTTTTAACAAAAAGTAATTACACGCGATGAAAAAGTATCTATTTGGTTTTTAGAGAGATGTTTTGACTGTTAATATTTTGAGAAAATCCCAAATAATCTTTTTTGGAATTGGTGTTATGCTCGACATGATCTTCGACTATATCTTTCACCATGATTAGTTTACTTGATTAGTCGGATCATTTGCAGGTAGAAATTCCAATTAAATGTCGACCTAATAAGAAGAATATTCTGTTTTATCTAATCGATTGGCTGACTAAGGTGAACGTTTTTAGATACTCTTAGATTATGATCGAGAATGCAGTAGTAAGAATAAAGATTAATCTATATTTTTCACCTATTAGACCAAGTAAAACTGATTAGTAGCTTAGCGAACCTAAAGCATAAGGTGGATGCAGGATGCGTTTTTTTTTATTGATGATTTATGAGGTACGGTACTTAATTTATTAAAATGGAAAAGTCAAATAAAATCTTTTTAGCAATGCATTTTGAGCGACTGCATTTTTATTGTCATGAGAATTAAGTACTTTTTAAAAGCATAAATATATATTGTATATTACTTTCATTGTTGATTTATCCTCTTCACTATGAAAAAAGGAGAAAATAAAGTCAAAACATGCGGGAAAAAAATGAATAAAATGGGGTTGATGCGGTACCTTGTTTGGACATGCGGGCGGGGTCCGCTAAACTACTAATCAAGATTACTTGAGGTTAAAAAGGTGCTTCACAATCTTTGTTTTTGCGATAAATTGAGAACAGTTTTGACTATGATTTAAATTGGATAACTGTAAGTGTCGTTTCATCTAAAACAACCGAGTTAGCTCATCTTCGTGTGATTGCTCTTCATCTTCTAGCATCATTTCCCTTTACCAAGAAATAATTCACGAAATGAATAAGATATTGTAAGGTTGGAAACAATTGTTATATTATCAACGGAATACATATTGATGATTCATTAACTTTCTTAAGAATTATTGGAACACTTTTACAATAACAGTTTGGTTGAAATCTGGTCAGAAATATGTACAAATTAAGCTGAATTATTACAATCTTATTAAATCATAGCGAAAAGAATATTTGCATTTAGACGATGATTTAATAAGATTCATGTAGAACATATATATTTAAGGATCTTGCAAAGTAACCATTCGAATACATCTACGATGTCGCACAATCTAATAATTTTGATTCCCCGTTGCTGAGTTGGGACAGAGAATGCCAAATAAAATCCAATTATGTGAGCTGACGGGCTCATTAAACTGCAGCTTGGTCGGTCAACTTATTCCATAAAATTTTATGAAAGTTAATGCTGTATGCCTGTAAACTCTTGCTTTTGACATTCGACGCCAGGAAAAAGATAGTCTTCGACGTGCTATGTCTGTAAGCCGAAATATACCCGAAGAAAAAACCTATTCCCTCCCACCTGGCTAAACGTGTCAGGGAGAAACTTGACAAGTTTCTTTGATAGAAATGAAAAATAAATTCATAATATTTGCTACATCATGAATGCTTTGTGGCTATGATAACGAAACTCGTTATTTCATTATCTTTAACTTATTATCGATCTAAGAGTGATGACACATTCTTTGTCAATCTAACACGTCCATAATCATCCAAATGAAGATTGACTCACTTGTGATCTCCCTAGTCCATAATCTTGTTTGTATCTCAATTACTTAACAAAATAAATTGACGGTTCCATTCATTTTGAAGATATAACAATAAGAAGTGGAAAAAAGGGATTATAACTTACACATATTTGTTATTACAATGAAAACCGGGTAAGACATATTTTTCCATAAATTGTCTAAAAATAGATCATGTATTAGAAAGACACTTAATTTTTAAAAGAAAACTCATATTCTTGAATTTAAACTTTTTTGTAGTACCGAGAAATTGTACATCGTACAACTAGCATTACAAATATTTGATAAATAGAGCAATGATGGATATTTTTGAGAAAGAATAATCTGAATCAGATTCTGATTGCAAAACAGTCATCAATAGCACAATTACAAAGCTTTTTTTCTTTGTTTGCAGACCATTAAGAAAAGACTTTGTTAAACCCGGTCAAATCTAAGGTGAAACTCTGACATATGAAAAGATGGAGTGATTCACGCTTCCTGTTGGAAGAAAACTTGCAACTCCATTTTTAGGTTGTGGTTTACCTTACTGGACGAATATATCTTATATCATATAGTTTATATGACTCAGTTTGTCTGATAAATTATAGAACAGATCATTTATGGAGGTGTGGGCAGTAGTTAAATGAAGGCCGTCTAGACACAAATCAAGCTGGGATTAAACTACATAACTAGACTTTTTATGAAAACTATATCATACTAACGGGAACCTTTAAAGAAAATGTAGTGTTATTAAGCAAAAAGGTAAGTGAGTGGAAAGTTAACATCTATGTCCCTGAATATATGTTTATTAGTACGCATTTTTGTAATTTAAATACTGCTGAAGAACTCAGTAGCGAAGTTTCTAAATTGTTAGTATTAGTTAGTAGTGACGTTGCTAATAAGCATCATAAAATGTATGAAAATGCATTTTAATTGATTATTTGGACTTGGGGTCAAAATGTCAGTACTGGAATTATTTATGCTTTTGTTTATCTGGTTCTAAATCCAAACATCTTAAAAATATATTTGATTTACTTGAAAAGTGTACTGGGTTGTCCAAAGCTTTGTGCCAAAAGTAAAAGTCTAAGAGAGACAAATATTTCCAAGTGTGAAAGTGATGGATATTGGCAAAATTTGCCATCGTTGTACAAGTAAATTGAGAGATAAACATCAAAGGAACCGCATTTCTTATACTAAGTCAACATTTGATCACTCTGAAGAAAATAGAGATTATCTTTATTATGTGTACAAATATGGTTTATGATATTGAGAATGACTTAAGACACTTTCTCCAAGTACTGGATATTCAAACAGAAAAGTGGTGAATCATTGTCGAGTGAAGTAAATGGTAGATATTGAAGATGGAATGTTAAGTGCTAAATAGATTGATATCATGAAAACATGTTTTTCCTAACTATCGCTAGTCAAAGCCTCAAGTGCAAACCTTAGCCTTAACTGTTCTATAACTTTTTCTAAAAAGCAAAACATCAAATGGAAAATCGGCTAGAATCTTCCTCAGAAGAAACATTCTCATTTGAAACTTAAAGTATCTTGCTTTTAACGAAATTGCTTACACTCTGTTTGATTTTCTTTCTCTCAAAATGTCTTGTCAAGTTCAAAAAAAAAAATGATTGTACACCTAACGGAGCTGATACTGATGACTTCCATCCACTATCTGATATTCATTTATTTTTCTATCTTATACTCCGATTCCCGATAGGAAATGATTCGAACTCAAAAAGAAGATACCCAGTAGAAATGAAACAAGTAGAACCGGTAACCGACTTCCTAAAGCGAGGTCAAAGAACACTTACAATTTTTTTCTTGAAACGTCAAGACGTAATGCATCCGAAATTGTTTCTATATCATTTCAGCTGATTTTTTACTTCTATTTCAAAGTTTTGTGTAAATTTTTAGCATAAGAATTAAACAAACTAATCCTGCAAATAATTGTCGGCTTAAGAATGCAATCAAATGAAGAAGAAGAGATAATTGGTTCTTAATAATATGTTACTTATGTTAATTGAAATGTAAATTAATATGTTAAAAAGTAATTAATGGAGAGAACTTTAGACTATATGTTGTTAATCCTTCTTAATTTATTCTTCGTTAAAAATCCTTCAAAATGTTCTCTGTTGACGTCTGTAGGTTTGTGCCGAAAGCATACGTGCAATAGCTTATTTAGACACACTAGACTAATAAGGAAGTACAATGCAGTAAGTTACAAAATATTTTTTCTAATACAAAGAAAAATTTGCTTCTCTGAACTGATGCTTTTTGGTTAGAGTCAGTTTGCTTAACTTTACTTTTGCAAGAGGGGGCTGGAAATGTTTAATCTAGCCGATTATTTTTGGTGCTTAACCTAAAACCTGAAGATTAATTCATAAACTTTATCTGATGGTTGGATTCTTGATGGTGGTAGTGGATGGTAATTTCACTATTCTTAATCCTAACTTGCATCTCATCTTGCAAAATTTTGCATATTTTACCTTCTCCGTATGATTTACAAAAAGCTATAGATTAAATGAATATTCAGATCAATTTGAATCAGATTTAATGAATTGCAAAACTTTTACTTCATTCATTTTTGTTTAATTATTTTCTCTTAATTACCTTCATTACCATGAAATCTTCGATCGATCATTTCTTTATCCTGGCGTCACATACAGCAAAATGAACGTCATAAAGGATACATTGACTTCATAATACTTAAGGACATAAGCATCATGCATTACAATGGGCTGGCCAATACCTGCCCAATTTCACAGGTCTAATCGTCTAATTAATTATCTTGTCAAAAGGTTTTAAGAGCTTTTTATTCTTAATTTAACAAAAAAGATTTATTTTATCTGCAATGATCTTTATCTGAGAGGACAAGTATTGCATTCGAAGCTTCTTTTTCGACAAATACATTCTGTAAGTCGCTTGTTTACTATTTTCTGATAGCTATTTTAGTTGAATGGGCGATAGCTGTACAATATTTAGATATTTCCCTTTCCTTTCTTTTGACATTTCAATTATTTTTGAAGATACTGTTATCTGATATTTTCCATATTTTCTTCCAATAATCCCTTATTTTTGACTTCTTACACCAACATTCTGATTCTTTTTATTCTTTATCAAGATTCCGATATTTAACAACTCTTTATATATAAAAATGCATTTCATTACAAAAAAATTAGAGACTGAAATCTGAGAGATGAAATGTTTCCATTTCCTCAAGTGAATGGGTTATTCCAGTAAGATATTGTCTCGAAAATTTGTCAAATTCTGCGTTTTGATTGGTTATAAATCATATCATTGAGATTCTAATCGATTTAATTTGAATTGCTTTGATCATATTTCAAATAAACCAATCACATTCTTGCTGATGTAATTCCGAACCAATCAAATTTTTGAAAAAAGCCATGGATTCTCATACTCCAGCTTTGGCTGTATGCTTTCACAGTCAAGTATTGATCGAAACAACTGATAATACTCAAGCTCATTAATTCGATATACTTGGCATCGTTGTTCTTCGAGTAGAAATCAATAGTAAGATTAAGTGGTATTTATTGCTGACAAATTAATCTTGATGAAATAATAAAATGATTTTCGTCTCTAGATAAAAAAAAACCTTCAACGTTAGGTCATTCAGTATTTTAGTATTTTAAATCTCTTGAAGGGATCAATCTTCCATCAAACATAACATGAGCATTGCAAGTCATAACAGTGTAACCAACAAGGTGTTAGAATTTCTTTTAGATAAAGATTGAATTGATAAGGTCGATTACCCCCTTGAAAGTGTACTTATCCGTAGTGCTATGTCTTCAAGTTAAGCTTTGTCATATTGATGTACTTACTAGATGGGAGACTGGAATGTCGGAATAAAATACGATTAAAAACGATGCATTCAAATGCACTCGAATCGATCTCTAAGCAAGGGTAAAACTACAGATAGGCAATTCCATGTTATGCAAGGGAAATTTGGGTTGTCGGTTTTGAAAACAATGGAATTTCTTTACGAAGTGCTGTTGAAAAAGATAGAAATCTAGGAATGGATGTGCTGAATCTCTCATTTTCATTCATCACATTATAGCTAAAAACTCTCGATATTATAACCAAAATTATGTCAATTCGACTTAAACTCTAACATGTCAATCTTAAATGCGTCACCTTTTGCATGCATATGTCAACGTCCGGTTATGATAATAGAATTATCATAATAGCAAGATAAAATTTGAAAACTATCCAATCTGCTACTGGTAGTAAGATGGAATAATATTTTTACAAAACAAATTAAAATCACAATCTTCAAAGTCCACCGATACATTAGGTAAGTGTGTTTCTGTTTGGTTAAGGATAACATGCCTCATGCGTTACATTTCTCACATTTCTCATGCGTTACATTTTGTCATAATATCTTACAAGCATTATCTAGACGTGTAAGTATAAATTGTCTTTCTAGGGATTGTCAACAAAATATTGACAAACTTGTCATTCGATTGGTTGATTGCACTCGACCTAGCTTAAGTCGTTACCCTTGAACATTGGAAAGAAGGATTGAGCATCGACTTTAACCATGATTTAAAAATTAAAGATTTCCGCGCATATTTTGACTAGTTTATGAAGCATACGCGATAGCGAAAGCCAAAAAATATGATGAATTATTATACTAAAAAGATTTTTTCATAGCCAAAATGAAAGCTCATAAAAATGTAGACTTAATTCTGTCTGATGGTTGCCGTACTTTCTAAATCTGGGAGTGATCATCTATTTAGGAAGTTACAGGTGCAAACGGCAAGTACACTGTCTTAATATGAGAGTGTCACATCAGTGTGTGAATGATTTTATCAAGATGACAAGGTAGGTAAGTCCAAAATTAAGTGACATCGCTCATGAATGTGTTTGTTTTTGGTGGTACGACGGGTGTGTGTGTGTGTGGGGGGGGGAGTGTTAAGCACCAGGGTTTTTTGAGTAACTTTTGCAAAGTGTAAGCAAGTTCTAAGCTTGGATCTATTGAAATCCACGCTGTTGTCTGCTTTATTAAAGGAAATATTAAATCTCAAGTTTGGTGAAAACTCATTAAAACTCTATTTAAAAAATGTTCCTTAAAGATTGGCAAATTCATACTTTTTATCCGTTTTCGTATTTTAGGGCCATTTTCTCGGTAAATTTTCAATTGATTTAATTCGTGAATACTTCTGACGTACTTAGATTAACAAAAGTCCTCTGTGGCTAATTAGTTAATGGATAATATATATGGTTCTGATATTCATACATAATTTTCATAATATTCATGATATTTATACAGTCAGGTGGACTAAATAAAGCGTTCTTTTCGTTTTCCAGAACTATTTTTTAAATTTTTAAAGAAAAGCTTTACAACAAAATAATTTCCAAATATATTTCGTCTTTGATACCAATACATTGTTCTGCATTTTTAACCTGATGATGGTTTGAATTTTATCAGTATGAGTTTCAAGACTTCTTTTCAATTATAATCATCAAGACCTGATTTTGAACAACATTAATCTAATCTAAATAATTCGTATCTGGCTTTGAAAAACTCAATATCAAAAAAAAAAAATCAGTTTCTCACATCGGGTTCTCGAAAATTTCGGTGAATATTTCAAATTTTTTGACCTGTAAGGTGGATAGTACTTTTCTTTACCTGGACGGTGAGTTTGCAGATAACCACCGGGCAGCTGATACAGGACGTCTTATTCTAGTTGGCAGTTTTTTCAAAAACTAAGATTCATCATCCAATGATCCTGTTAAAAAAATCATAAATGGCGATCAAAAATAAAATCGAGGAAGTTGAATATTTTTGTTTATTTCACTTTTTTGACCAAAAAAATATATCATTTATCAAAATTCCTTAACTCTTAAACCATTGAATCAAAATTGAAGTTGATCTCTCAAATCTAGTTTATAGTAGATTGCCATCAAATCAGTGTCAAATCAAAATACGTTATATCAAATGATATAAATGCATAAAACAGGTACTAAAAATCATGCCCAAGGCGGGATAAAAGCCGGTACTTTAGCAGCTTCGCTACAGACATGGCAAATGTTGAATTTGAAAAGATAAAGGGCGTTTCCATTTCAAAGTGTGCCAATAAAGAAGTTTTTGGATTATCTATAAAATTATCCTGGAAGTATTTTTTTGCATGTATGAAAAAATGACTGTACACATATATCTTTGCGTCACATACTTTCATCAATATACTGCTGATGAATAATGAAGCATGAAATTGGGATTTGTGTTGTTTTTGTGATATTTGAAAATTGTTGTCATCTAATCCCGACTCACAATTACTGTTCAAATACATTTCGTAAAAAAAACATTTTGTATGTTCGTGAGAAAAAATCACAGAAAAACAAAATTTTACGATTAAGGGATTTGTAAGTAATCAGTGTTGTAGAGATACGAAACTTTTTGCGAACAATGCAAAATATTTTGGTAAGCTATATTTTCTTTTTTTTCATTCCATGTGAGTACTGGTGAACTGGGAATTTGAAATTAGCTTTACGCTTGTAAGGAATTAATTAACATAAAAGATAAACAATAATTGCAGATTAATCAAGATTCATAGAGTTATAAGTCGTCCTGCGAAACAGTGCAAAGTAGTTTTTCTGCAAAAGACTAACCTTCGTTGACCTTGCTTCTAAATATAACTGTTTCAGAATGACCTAATAGAATTGATCTATTCAGAAACATCAATCAAAATCCTTTACTACATTAAGATTATCCAAAAACAGTGATAGTAATGAAACAAATTAACTTTTTTTATCGCTTGTGGCGTTGTTGTCGAGGTCAACGTCACCTCTCGTTGGTGCGAATCAACTTTTCTCGTGTAAATATTTCGATAAAGCGGTATAAAAACAACCATTTGATACCGTGACTTAGAAAAAGTAACATAAACCGGGTCAGCCTATGCCATGAGAAATCTGTATCGATAAACACGTAAATAGTTTGTACAAGACTGTTCAATCATAAGTCCTGACCTAACCTAAACGAACGTAAATTTAAGGGTTGCACAAGAGACAAGTGATCGGGGTCTAGTCTGCTTTTTAGACATGTTTCCAGGTACCAAGCTTAGATGCTTCTCTCTTCCTAAAAGTAACGAAGCTCACTTTTAGATTCAAATTCTAACTTTTACATGAAAGAATTTCAGAAATAACTTTCTTCCGGCTGACAATCACATGTTTCGTGTACCATATTCTGCACAACCGTTTTTATGTTTGCAAAGGTCTACTAACGAATCAAGGAGTGTGAGTATAACATTAGCAGATTATTTTTCTGATGTTGTTTATTTCCAATAATGTTCGACATTCTTAGAATAAACTTATTACACCATCCGTCTTCATAGAATATGCTTTAGCTATGAACGCATGGACTATATTGATGTAACTACTCTTTCAACACGCAAGACAATATACTTGATATACGCTCTTCTTGTCACTTCAGAAGGGTTTCACTTTTGATATTTCTTCACTTACCCAAAGGATGTTGACCGCAGGCGCCTAAAATGTCAATTGTCCACAACAAGTAGGCGGGGCAGTTAAGATCAACACTAATTAATTCAATTACCGCTCGAATGATAATTAACTGATGATGGCCTTCATTATCGGTGGTGAATAGCTTCTGGTAGATCACCATCATTTCTTTGGCACGCAAATAAAAGTACATTAATTCTAACACAAACTTGCGGTCATCGGAAGCTCGGTGAATAAGGAAATGATAAACCATCACATAATGATATCAATTGACATTTCGTTAAATATCAAATCTTAAGATAAGCTTAGTTTAAAAAAGGCGAGAATGTCTTTCGTGTTTAGTGAAAACAGATAAAGATTTATACTAAGAGGTAAGAGCGTTTGATGTTAATCTTAGGTAAAGTGTGCCGTAGAAAGCACACATCAAATAAGAAATGTAAAAATAAAATAAAAATTCACTGTTTCCTTTATAATAATTTTCTCTATTTGGATTTTGTAACATACGTTAAAACTTTTGAATCCATCAAGTGTGCTGGTTAATATATCACACATCATTATATCCTTTTTTAATAAACAAATTGATTTCAATAAAACTCAAATCAATTTCATGTTTATGTTTATCTTGTCCATGTACCAAGTATCAATCAAGTTGTTTACTTTAATAAAGTCGGGATACTTCGCCTAACATCATAAGGCGCGGCGGAATCAATAAAACAAGCTTGTTTATAAGTAATTCGTTACGTTATTTTTATCATTGGTATTATGGTTATTCAATGGATGACCACTGAGTTTACAAAAAGGGGTTTTCAAGTAGAAACAAGCATTTTAGGAAGAAAATAGAATTTTAGGCAATGGTTTTGTAGTGTAAAACGGGTATATTTGCTGATCATTTAAGTAATTCATTCCGGATCTATTCTGTAACTCAACCAGTATACAGCCCTAATGGAAACAGCAATCGGCATAAGAACGGGATGCAATAAAACCTGCTTATAGCGTACATGCTATAAAGCGAACATCTGGCTGTGGGCAAAAAATTAGGACCAAACTGGTAGTTTTCTTAACAAATATTCTAAGACGACCATTTGGAAAAGGAGGGCAGTTTCTTGTAGCCATGTCCCGTTTTTACTAGGTTTTACAGTATAAGTATTTTTGTAGTTATAGAATTCTACAAATTCTGATTGATAAAAATGTCTTTTAGGCTAAAATTTGTCCATGTCTTTCCCTGAGATTCAAAATGGACAGCATCCTCGAAGCATGTCTTCCAAGGTTATTCCATCAGGTGCCAACTGACTCCCCAAAGTGATTAAGTGTAAGGGAACGTCCAAAAACAGAATTTGTGTTTCTTAGCGGTAATTTGCCGCTAACATTTTACCCCCTCCCCCATACCGCTTAGCGGATAAAACATTCTTTTGCTTCATAACTTATTTTCGATATGCAACAATTGGTTCCATGAAGGTTGCTTTTGACCTAATTCTGATATTCTAATATATATTTTTATTATAATTTATATTTTCATCGGTGATAATGATAAATTAATAAAGTCCTAAAATTTTATTTTCATTTATTATTGTTTTTGTGTTTCCTTAGCAAACTTAACATTGTTCACGAAAAACCCCCTTCCCTCTTAGCAGCCAGATTACCGCTAAGAAACACAAATTCTGTTTTTGGACGTTCCCTTAATCAACTCTAATCATATACTCATATGCGTAATGAAAATGTTGTCAGTGTGTCACTGGACGTTAAAATGAAAAACAACAAGTCATTATGAACACTGCTAGTTGCTTTTAAATCGTTTCTTAGTACCTGTTTAATGGAGAGTCGGTGACGAGAATGCAAATCTAAGAAAGTTACGGAGAGGATGATCTTACATATGGCGTACTATAATAACAGGCCTCTTCACTGTACATTCAAATCTAGTTCAGTGCCTTCCGGTAATTCTTTTGATCTTATTTTCTTAGAGCAAGTTTACATTATCAAATAATGTCTTCAGAATTTATTTCCAAACAAAATCTTTATGTGTGCCAAGTATAAAAAAAGTTGCGAACAGGGGTAAAAGAGGGAAAACATTTTTTTAAATGAGCGTATGCTTTAAAGTCAGCCCCCAGTCTAAAGGTGAGTT
>JAUKPT010001599.1:0-14880 GCA_032273505.1 Nanomia bijuga
GTTAAAAATTTGGAGACCTCAGTATATGAAAATTATACCCAGTCAGAGACCACATTGATTGATTTTATACCCACTCTCTGGTACTTGGATCCAACAAGACAAATCCAATCCACGATTTGTTTTCTTCTCGTGCCTTTCATTTTCATGCATTCAGCGAAAAAAAGGTATTTAAAGGACTATCTCACTTTTAGATTAGCCATTTCTGTTGGCGAGGGGATATGATATATTGATAACTTATTCTTTCATTCCATACATTCAGAAAAGTATACCCACTCGGATACTTTTGAATTGTAATACGAATGTGATACCCTGAAAGCGATATTTTTGGGGTGCGAAAACACACCCACTTGGGCGGCACAACCCGTAATCATATATATGGAAGTGCCCCCTGGGTCTCTACAAGTACAGGGTGGCCTACCATATCATGTGTAGAACTGATTGATGAGCCCCTCCCCCCTGTTTGAGTGAACATTATGTTACACATCTTGACGTTTACCAATCAGACGAAACACTAGATTCAACAATCATGCACATATTCAGCAACAGAATAATACCATGACTCTTCAATCAAGAAAAAATACCTTTTTAATAATCTCAATTCTTCACGTTCTCAGTCAAATAAATTCCCAAAACATTACTAGGGAAAAAACAGCTTAACAGCTGAAAATATGAGTCTAAAAGTACAGGAACTAAGCTAAACTAGGCTCAAAGGTTCTATGCGAATAAAAGAATATGAAAATATAATATTTGTATATGAACAAAATCATTGCTTAATCAATGTTTTGACAGAAGTTGAACGTGCAAATGGTTAACTTTACAACTATAGACTAATGCAAAAAAAAAAAGATGAGACGCATATGATCTGAAAAACCACAGAATATACTTAAAAGAGCTGGAGGGTGCTCACTTAAAAGAGAATTTTTAATTTGCAGAAGTGTTTTCTCAAAACTTGAAACAGTTAATCCATGATGCTTAATAGATTTTTTTGGATCAATTCAAAGAACATTATTCACTCACAACAATTTTTTTTCAGTCACGATTTAAAGTAATAAATGTTTCCCTTAGCGAGAGATAAGTCACCTCCAAAATAAGTGTACCAGTCAGTGTATTATGTTTTTTAGATAAATTTATAATGGATTTGTATCATTTTGTACAATTTAGCGAAGGGGCGGTGCATACGCACCAAACCCGTGGTACTGACACATGCATTACGGGGGGGGCTCTTTCTATCATCAATAGATAGGGATGATCGCCACAAAATATGAAAAATCACCCACCCCATAGGTGAAAAATTCCAGAATGACCCCGCTCGAAGGGACAGTTGCACACTTTGAGGATTCGACTTTCAAAGAAAAATTACATAAGTACCTCTGATTGGCACAATGCGAAGAGTTTTCTGAGTTAAGAAAACCTACCCAGAAGGGGCGATTATACCCGTGTATCATTCAAGGCAAGTACCTCCCCCGGGACGCATTAGAAGGAACGCCCCACCGCTCCATGTGTACGTACTATGTAAATTGAACCAAGTTTACACGATTTTCAAAGAGTGACTCAACCCTTGTTCCGTTGAGTTAAAATCTTGGGGGGTAACTTCCACATGAGCGCTGACAGGATGTGCCACGGAAATAGGTCGTTTCTAATTCTCGATTTCCGTAGAAAAGGGTCCTTAAACGTCAGTGATACAAAAAAACCTGTGATTTTGTAAAAAGATCCTTAGATAAACGGTCTTATTTCAGCAAATAAGCCCCGTAAAAAAGTGTGATCAGAAAAATACATCCGCGTCAAACTGTCAGCCTATTGACCCAGATACCCACAGAGGTTAAATTGAAGACAAGAAAGAGAATCCTTTATGCGAACACAAAAATAAATATTCTTCATAAGAAAATGGAAAACTGTATGCTTTAAAAGAAAATTAAGTCTTCACTGATTACTATTTGTCTCCTTACTGAAATCAGTGATAAGCCTTCGATAAACTTCCCTCGTCAATTAAATAAAGACAAAAATAGATTCTTCGACACCAATCAAGCCAACACACAAATGAACAAAATGAAAAGAAGAACCTGAAGCATACAACACCAGCAATAATAAACATCTCAAACCAAAAAGTAAATATTTGTAATGATAAACATCTATCAATAACAAGAAGCGTCTGTTTTCTTTTTGTTTGGAATGAACGTGACATGAGAATTACATGAACGTACGACTCGAAAGAAAGTTAATCTCTTCTTCTCCTCTTTGTTATGGTTGACGTCAAAAACGTTCAAAATCATGCTGTGTTGAAGGTAAAATCTACTAACAAAACTAAAAATAAAATTTTGTACAGTAAAAATTTCTTTGGCTAGGTCTTAGCTATCGATTCTTGTACATTAGCCAGTGATCATTGGAAATGAATGAGTAAACATTGGTGACAAACGTACAACATCAATATTTACACATAATGAAAATTTACCATCAAGGGTCTCAAAAATGACATAGGTTAACATCAAAAAAGATAGAAATACAAAGCTTACTTGGCATATTTTAGGTTAATAAATTGTAAAGAAAAAATCTATTTGCTTTCTTGAGAGCAGTAAATTGTCTTACGCAGAGTCAATCAGATGAAGTTAAACCAAAATGTTTCATGCTTGGCTTCATGCAAAAAAAAATATGCAGAAAGGGAATAGTTAGAAATATAAATCTTACTTGGCATTTTTTCTCAGCAAAATCGATATTGTACTGAAATACAGTATAATAAGGCTAAACTTTTAAACTAAACTAAATAAAACTTTGTTTACGGTTTATATCATATCATGTGCATTTTCAAAAATAACTACCAGTAATCCATTAAAAAACAGGTGGTTCACAATAAACAAAAATTCTATGAAGAGCTGGCAGGGCAATGACATACAGACAATGGTACATTATCAACAAAACCTGTAGTAATGGCTATGAATTATCACCAAGACAAACACCATGTCAGAACAATTTAAAATCATTATAGAAACATCAGTAATCAAAACTTAATATCCATAAACATATCATTTGAACGTCAAATTCAAATTATAACATATTGGCTTTAAGACTTGTGAAAAAATAAAACAAAGATCGATTTTTGTTTTTTGATCAGTTATCACTAATTTGCTGCAGAGGAATATAATTTAGAAAGATGGAGAATACCTTTACCCAACATCTACATTTTTAGTCCATTGGTGTGAACATCTTAGTCAATAAAATGAAAAGATGGTCTGGATGGAAGGCTATTGAATAATTTCTTTTGTTTATCGTTTGAACTTCACATCCCGTGAAAACATAATCACATGATCAAAGAAGTACCCTTTTGATGCCACAAGGTTACAGTATCTAACTTCTTGAGGAATGGAGAACAAGTGGAATAATTGAGTTTGAAATCAATAACTTTATGTAATAAAAACTTTGATAAGGAATTCGACGAAGTTAGAGTAAAAACTAAAAATATGTCAAACTAAAGTTTTTTTGATCTGCTTTTGTTTTTGATTCTAGTTTTTAAGATTAAAGCAACGGGACGATATAATGAAATAACGTAACTCGAGAGTATGAAAATAACCACCACAAAAAAATACAATATTTAAGTTGTAATAAGTCAGTGGCGGATCTGGAGTATCTTCATGAAGAAACCCATTTTTGTTAAGAACAATATTTTTGAGCAGTTAATAAGTTGTAAAGTTGTTATATTTTCTATATGTTTTGGTGCAGTTGATTTCAAAAAACAAAAAGCTCAAACAATAATCAACTTGACCCAAAACATGTTCATGCCCATCATTTTTCTTCTGGCAATTTGCTTTCGATGGTCTCTACGTGTTGGTTACAAGTTTTAACTACTCTTCTTGGGTTCAAAACGAAATAACGAAACAGATTCCTTAAGTCTGAATCCTGTCATATTTTTTTCATACTCCACTCGTCTTTTTGCAGTATTTAATCATAATTTTAAAAAAAGAGATAGATATCTTCAAAGCTTCTCATAATTTGCTTCTTTAGATTCCTATCTAACCATGTAAGCAACATTATCGTTTGAAGTTAGGGGGAACTATATGTGGGTACTATATGAACAACGAAAAAAAAAGAAGTTATCAAAAGAGTAAACAATAGAACCATCTTCTTATTTTATTGACTGTGATGTGAAAGAATTAACATCACCTCAGAGGAAAATATCTCCACAAAACCAACACAATCAACTTCAAAGAGTGGCAGCAGAAAATAAACAGTTTTTGGTAATCTTTTAAGGAAATAAAAGATCAAAAGTTGTGCTACTTGGCAGTGTTGCATTCAGTTCCAAGGTCGTTTGCCCAAAAGACTCATCATAATCAAAATAAAAATGATCAAAATAAATAATGCAAGTTAGTAAATCAATGTGTAAAAAGAAATTAATTTACTTTTAGTGTAATAAGATAAATAAGCTCCTATAAATAATAAAGATCTTTTGTATACAAAACACTAGCAAATGCTATTATTTCAGAAAAGGTGCTTGAGCACAGATAAACCAAAACAATAATTCAAGTTTGATCTACTTACTATAGCAGACAACCATCATCATTTTTTCATAATTGGCAATTATCAAATTAAAGAAAACATCAGATCAAAATGAAACCAACAACTCAGAGACACACTCCAACCAACAACACATAAAGTAGCAATGAAAAAAAAGAACAAAAATGTCATTTAAACTTAACTAACGCGGCATACAAATATAGGACAAAAATTGAATTTTCATTAAATCTAAAGAGATTGGTATCAAAAGCCAGACGCAGAATAATGGAATCGACGTTTCTTTTACCAAGACATAGTCTACTTGTGGCTTTCATGTCTTACTTTTCAAACTTAAGCAAAACGTCTAGGTAGGCTAAGAAAAGAAATTCTGTTTAAAAACACTTCGAGTGAGCAATACTAACGTTCACCAGTAATGTGATATCATCTCAAAGTAACCAACAGGGGTAAAAGAGGCAGTTTCACAAAGCTATTCAAAACGTTTTTTATTGGCTTGAACAAAAGGATAGCATAGAAAAGGCTATTTATAATTCAACCGTTATTAAACATTAAGCAAAAATGGATAGTCCTTGAAAAGTGATATATTTTTGATATTGTGCAATTTATTTGATGCATCACTGATACAACCAATGTCTAGACACATTTAATCGAAGAACCTAATTATCACATTATTCGATTGATAATTAGACAAATCTAATTACTTTTCATCAATATAGCCTTTCAACGTTCTACCATTTCTGGCAGAAATCATAAAGATGGTCAGATGTTCAAAAAAAATCACTCATAAAATATCAAAATTATAATGAGTTTCGCATATTATTCTTTATACATGATTAATGAAAACAAAACATTGAAATTATGTAGCCACGCTTTCTAAACTGTACTCTGTACCTCAAGACTAGAAAACTTTTAAGATTCCAGAACATAATAAAAAATAGATTGCGATTACAAATACAAAATTTAGTGACAAACGTGACTAAAGAAATGATGAAAAAAAACTACAAATACAATGCACTATATCCTTTCTAAAAATATTTGTAAGGATTTTGTTGAACACATAAACCAAATAATTGATTTTAAAAATTTTCTAGAATCCTCCTTCAATAAAGTCATAGTCAACGTTATTTGTAGTATAAACCAACAATAATCTTGTCCTTGCCAAACCCGTGTTGATAAGACAGATGAGTAAGTGACATAAAAAAACTTTATCAAACTTTCATTTAATTCTTCCAACAAAAGTTGAATTGTCAAAGGATAAGATAAGAATGAGAAAAGAAGAGAAATATTGCTCAGAATTTTTAAAACTAGACAACCCTATTCCAGGTCATACTTTGATTTCAAAAGAATTAAATATTTACAATTCAACATATATGAATATGAAAGGTGTCAAGAATATAATCAAAGACTACTCTCATATAATTTTCACTTTTCAATACAAACAATATTGAGTCCTGACATGGCCTGGCACAAAAAAAACATCTCTAAAAATCGCTGTTTATCATCTACCTTCTCAGTTCATCATTTACATTTATTTTAAACTCAAACAAATAAAATCCCTCTTGACACAGATTATCTTCGCACAATCGTCAGGCATTATACAAGGCACTTCGGATCACAAAAAAGGCAATACATCTTAACAAAAATAATACCTTTATTTATTCCCTATTCCTTTTTATATATAAAAAATCCATCGTGTTTGTATGCACTACTACAAATAGTTTATTAAATATGAGGTAAAAGAATGGATTAAAAGCCTTCTATTTATCCAAATAAGAACAGTGAGAAGGATAAACCTTGATCCTTTAGTAATTCGACAATCAAACATAATAATTTGCTTTTGATTTATAAGGGACAAGCTTTTGTTTGAAATCACAACTCCATATGAAGAAAAAACAGTCATGAATTAAATAAAATAGTATTTTTTTATGAACCTCATATACTGAGCTGAAAGAAAAGATGAATTAGTATTTTCTTTTTATTTCGAGCTGGCATTAATAATGAATTACTATATGAGAGGGTGAAAATGTTGGGTTGGAGTTTGCGTGAGCTAAGATAAGAAAAATCGACAATAAATATATAAAGCTAATAAAAGATCTTAAAGTCTTTTCTAGGCTAGCTATTCATGAAATTTTATCTGGATTTATACCCTCCCAATCATGTTTGAACTTTGTTGAGCATAGAATGTAAAATAATCTCACGTAGATATAAGGCAAGAAATATACATAGAAAATCAGGTAAAACTTCGAAGCATAGGGGACCAAAAAACACTGGCCCATCTAGATGAACAAAACAAATTATCTGATGCATAGCAACATAACTGACTCGTCAATCTGCTGGTATGTTAAGGTCCCTTAAAGGGGAAGGGGTCAATTTCTACTATTAAACAATAGAGCCCTTTAAAACAGTGTCGATTTTTACATATTTTTTGCAGATAACCCATTTTGTTAAAAAGTTCAATTTTTTGTTAACAGGATTTTGAGCCAAACAGGAGTTGTTTATTACATTCTTGCATTCTGCAGCAATGTCTTATTCTAAGGCAGAAATTCGAACTTTCTTGTCTAAGATTTCTTGTTACTAAGGACACTAAGAACTCATGAACCCCATAAAAACAACAACCAAACAAGAACAAAAATGTAACTTTGAATCACAATACATAATCTATCCAACATTAAATAACCATTTAATTGATTAAAAAACAAAATATTGATAGTTAATAGATATACCATTTAAATCTTCCCTTGAAAAGTGTTATCGAAAGTTATAAACATTAATTAATGTCCTCTATTAAACATGACAGAAGACTGATAAAGATCACATCATCATGAACTTGGTAAGTAAACATGAAGATAAACAGTTATGATAATTCTGTAATCACCGATCACAAGACTCACACCAGTAAACTTGTAATTCACAGTGACAAACTGCATATGCATGTACGTCCACATCAAATAACATTCAACCAACGATCAAGTAGTTTGTGGATTCGTTATTGAATATCAACTATTAACTCACACTTAATAAAGATCAATTGAAATCTTTAAAACATTTCAACAATTTGATATTCGATTTGGAGAGTTCAACCATAATATTCATGTAATCAAAAATAGAGTATCTAATGACAATATTGATTAAGATTTCATATTTATTTAGAAACATTAAGTCTCTGTGAATGAAATAGTTAATAAAATAGAAGATAAAGAAGTCTCATGTGATAAGAAGTCATATTGGAAGTACATTAAATCATTATTAATTGTCCAGGGATTTCTATTTTATTTATTCACCACAGAATAAAAGAAAGACTTGTGAAAATAATCCAGAAGTTAATGGTACTTGTCTCCATCAAAATGACTAAAAAATTAACATTCCTAATAAGGAGTTTCGAACAGTATTTGGTACATATTTCTGGGGCAGTGTAGACCAAATGTCTTGCAACAATGTTGTATTAGTCGTGAGAGAAAGAGGTCAATTAATTAGAATAAAGTGTTGATGAGTTTCAAATATTTTAAGTATTAATCATGCAGCATGTAATGATCACATTACGTTATGTCCAAAATGTGATGTGCGAATCCTTTCGTGCCCCAGAATGTTAAAACGGGCTTAATAAAATGGTCATATATCACCAAAAATGCTTGACATAATCAGAGGAAAAAGATCACAGCATTTAATTTGTATAAAATTAGAAATGTAATGTATTTCAATGTTAGTCATATTACTATAAGTACAACTAAGTACAACTGTATACAAGGAAACAACATAAAACACAAGCAATACATGATGTAACCAGCTATTTTAAGATGAAATAAATCGTTACACAAATCAGCTGAACACACATCCATTATATCCAGTGATTAACGTGCACATAATAATTGCATTTCAAGTGCAAATTATACCTCTAGATCAACAAAACGTACCTGCAACACCGAACCTTCTTTTCCCTTTATCAAACATGGTGAGGCGAAATTACACAATTTCACTTCAAATAACTTCAATATCACCAACACTCGAAAAATATCTACATTTTACAATTTCAACGATAACACCATTTCAAGACTCAGCAAGTACACACTGTAATGTCATAACGACAACAAAAAGATGCACTTCTCTATTTTCACATATTTTCACTAATAAGTTTTATAAGCAACGACAATAATACTACGTAACGAAAAACTTAAGTCAAAATAAATATTATTACTTCTTTTTTTGTGCGTTTTTGTTACTAAGTTTATTTGTGTATTATGCTTAAATAAGTAGAAAGGTTGATGTGTAAGGAAAAAGCTAGTCTGTACAATTTAACAATTTAAGAAGCCACTTATTAGCTTCAAAAGATGTTTTCTTTCATTACAACAATTATTATTATGCTTATAAATAATATAATAACATTGTAATTGTTATTCATATTTTAATAATAATTATTTCGTTATATGTTCTATGATATTAATGAAACTTATTTAAGAAAGCTGTCAAACATTGTATTATAAAGCTTCGTGTCATTTTTTTCATCCTAATTCAACTTTTTATTTCTATCATTCTGGACACAAGGGAGGTTGGTGGAATAGAAAGGTGTAAGCCTAACCATAGGACTTGATTGAGTTCAACTAGAATGAAACGATTTTCTCTGAATGGCTATTACACCATTATCTGTAATTCTCAATCTATGAAAGTGAAACTTAACATTTTCATTTCATTTTCAATGGGAGTATGAACAAATAGAATAATATGTCAAGAATTTAGGGAAATGTTGGTAAATTCATTGCCAAGTGATAAGAAACAGTTGTTCTACATAATCATAAGCATGTGTCACTTTCTAAACGTAAGTCATTATGACCTCCTACAAGAAGAATTTCCTATACCAACTATCAATATTATTAGACTATGAGACACACCAGAGTTTCAACAATTAATGAGTTGGAGATAATGACTTAATTAATTATTATCATCATAGTAACAAATCATGTAAATTTCATGCACAGCTACCTAAACATTCATCTAAACATTTAAACAAAAAACAGTCAGGCACAGATACTAAGAAAATCACAGACAGATCGAGACATATTTCAATTCTAATAATTATAATGGCAAATCACATAAAGAAATTAACTATACTTGATAACAGAAATAGGTTGCTGCAGAAAACATATCACCATGTGCCCTATGGTTAATTATTATGAAAACAAACATTAATAAAATTTTCTTTCTACAAAATGAGAAATGAAGTATAATCTTTATACTGATCAAATTTCAAAATAGTATGAGACATGTGACCCCAGTTTTTAATGTGAGCAAAAATTTGACGGATTATGTTATTGGTTGGTGTTGATCCTAATGACAAGACAGATGTGACGACCTCGAGTTTGGGTGTTCTAAAATCAACTTTCAATATAATCCTAATAAAGACAGTGATGTATCATAATATTACCCAAATCTAAAATAAAGATACAATCTGGGACAAAACATATCAGACTTGAACCAATTTAAGATTGGAAAAACCAATGCCGTATAAACACTATTTTAGTCGCCTCATGCAGCTCAGTGTGAATGTGCAACATTACTGTCTTATTACAACATTGATTTAGGGGCAAATGGCACATATAATTTTTGATGCGCTTTTATTATTTTTTGCACTTTTTCCTCTCAGGTTCAATATTTTTGTCCCTGATTGTCTCTGGTTCTTTATTTATTTTGTTTCAGATTCGGCTAAAACCTATCTGCCTCAAACTAAAAAAAATACTAATTGGAATACTGAATATAAAACCTTCTCTGTAAGTCACAATGAGAATAACATGCGAAAAACGGCTGATTTTTAAGTTTCAATGAAGTTATATGCTAGAAAAATCACTTACAGAAGTTATTTTGAATGAAAAACAGCAAAATTCGGAACACTCATGTCAGATAAATAGAAAGAAATCAACTAGGAAAATAAAATCTTAAGTAAGTAATAAAAACCCTGATCAAACTATATTTGAGAAGTAAATCTATACTAAAATGACAACTAAACTAAAAACTTACACAAAATACTGTACACTGAGTTACATATCCAAAACATTACCCTTTAAAAGACTATAAATAATTGAATAAGATCTACAACCACACAAGGTTAGTTCCACACATAGTTGATAACAAATTCTTTACCCCCTGCTCAACACAAAATTCTATTTTTGTAGTAACGTTAAGAAATAATAATGACAGTGTACCTCTATAGCCAGTAACGTTTTCCTTTTCTACTCACAGATGATCATTTATTAAATGTGTATTTACAAACAAAGCTGATGACAAGAGACCAAAATGTCAACATGAACACCATTTAAATACAAGTTCAAAGAAAACAGCACACAATCTGTTACATAATTTAAACAGTTTTTGAAGTCAAAAAAAAATGTTATAAAAAAGTCAAGAAAAGTCAAAGTTTTAACATACATAAGTCAAAGAATAGTTATCTCATAAATACTATAACAGAGAAAGTATATGCAAGAAAAATTAAATGCCTTGCTTTATTATTAATCATGTTTTTTTTCCTGTCAGGAAAAAAGTAAACTTAATCTGCTTAATTAAATCAAAAATCAACAAAGACAAAAGTCCATCCATGTATCAATAAGGGATCGTCTACAAATTGTGGTAAAAATTTATATCATCGTTTTTAACTTTTACAAAACATCAAATGATGACCATTTTGAAATCAGCCAATTGGATTCTTGATGATGTAACTTTCAACCAATCAAACAGCAAATTTAATTTATAATTTGTAGTGGACTATAATTAAAGTGGACTTAATGTAGCATGGATTTAAGAGGCAGTTTAATACAGTAATTTCACGATTTTATCGTCTGGAAAGCAAATCAAAAGAATTCCATAAATCTGGTAGTTAATCGCTGATACAAAATGTTCCACAAAACATTTCCCTTTTTTCATTTAAAATGTTTGAATGTTTGAAAAAGAACTTTTACTTTGTTTGGACATTTCTTTATAAACATTAATGTTTCTGGAGAAATTGCGATGCCTGTGGGTGAAAATTTACAAGATAATAAGTTTATTAACACTCAAAAAACAGCATAGGAATTTGTCATCGATCTCATTGATATATATATATATATATATATATATATATCATCATTTTCTGCATTATCTGGAGAAGTAAATCTTAGAATATTAAACAAAAACAACCAGGTTTTTTCAATGGGTCCAGTGGATATATTTGCGCTGATCTTGAACCCAGTTTAACATTTTATAGGACAAACTTAGTCTTAAATAATAAAAAAAATGAAATAAAAAAATTGCTCCTATCAAAAATGAAGGCATGAAGGCAGTGAAGACACTCCAGATCCGCCACTGATCCCCCCAGAACTGACACAAAAACTCCTCCAACCTTCCTTAACTAATTACTGTTGGTCAGATTCTGCCAGTGTCAGTAGTGGGGGAAGGAACTTTCAATATACTGTATGTTCTTAAATCAAACACTAAACATTTTGCTTCTTAGTCTAAGAGGAAGTTACAAGTCATACTTCCCCTTAGCTTCCATACACTAGCTAAAAAGTCTTGACAAATATTTTTACTTCAATTTTTTTCAACTATAAAAATAAAAAAAATTGTTTAATCAAATAACAAATGAGAATAAAAGAAACAGAAAATCTTTTAAAAAATGGATAGTGGTCAATTCAATTACTGTTCTTCATTTTGAAGATAAAGTCGGAGACAATACAATATGCTCTAAAAGCTAAAAATTGAGTTTGAAAAATGACATCATTTTTTTAAACAAACCTATTGCCGAAAAGACATATGTCAAAAAATAGGATCAGTGAGAATAAAGTGTTTTAACTAAATCAAAAAAAGATAACAAAAAGGAGATATAGATAACATATTCGTCAGTTCCTTCTGTAATAAGATGTAGAGATGGGGACTGCATTCGAATATGTAAACAAATAGATCCTATCAACAAATTAAACTAGTACTTCCTATAACTATACTTCCATCCTAAGATTGCACTTATCACCATAAATGTGAGGGGAAATACCTTTCCTACTTCTTTTGAAAATCATTTAGAATTCATTAGTTATCACTTCTTTTTAGTATGTTGTTTTAAAAGAGCATCAACTCTTATGAAGGAAAGGGAAATTTGCATCAGTAACAAAGTTGTTTCTGGTTGTGGAAGTAAATCTTAAGAGATGGGATATAACCTTTTTACTTTTTGTCATGACAAATGTTCTAGAACTTTTGCTAAATAAAAACAATAAAAATAGACACAACTGACCACATTGACTTCAACTGCTGTCTGATTAAAGATAGGATGAGGTGTCAAGCAGGGGCGGACTGGGACTAAAATAGTTACCGGTGGACTCAGTGTCAGGGGCAACAAAACAGTATCTTTGTTATTTTCCGATATTTTATTTTATTATTTTTTTGTTTCATTTTTACAAATGAGGTTGCCATTTGTTGCTTTAGGGGCCCCAAATCAAGTAATTTTGCAGTGGTGCACCGGTGGAGCCACCAGTGCACCGGTGGGCCAGTCTGCCCCTGGTGTCAAGTAACAGTGTTAAGTGGCCATCTTTAAGAAATAGATGTTTATTTATCATCACTATTTTAAGTTATTCTCAATGACATTCGAAAAGTTAATTTGTCAATTAATCAGAGTCAATTCCAGGCTCAAATCCCTGGAAAATAAACTTGCCTTGTGTTTATTTTTTTCCAATCTGATGATGCAACCACAACAAACAATTCATTTTTTTTACTAGAATCAAATAAAATGTCTCTTAAATTTTAGGAATGAATACATTTATAAACCTAAGGTCTATGCTCCAGGTGTTTCTTGTCTGAATTTCCGACAACAATTTTAAGTATCGAAAAAACTTTGTAAACAATCTTTAATCCTCTGTTGGGCTCTTAAACAACAAAGACCAGTGCAAACAGCATGCACAACAAAAATATGATAATCCAACAAAACCTCTGTGGAATCTATGAATATATTTTATGTATGGAAATTCCACTACTGTGTTAACTTAGCAAACAATGCATGGATGCTGCTATGTGGATTTTAAGATATGCTATGATCAGTTTCTATTAATGATAAACACCAAAATTGTTTCGAAATGCTCTTCATTTCTGATTAAATATTTTTTGGACAAGACAGTGTGTATCAATCTTCGCATTGAATATTGTACCTTGATTTAAAGTTTCAAATCAGCATAAATAACTAAGCATTTCATTCATTCAAAAACAAAATTAACCCACACATTTTACTTCCTTTCTTGCTGAATTTTCACAGCAGCTTCACATTTACTACTAAGTATGACTAAAAAAATCTTTTGATTCTAAAATTAAGAAACAACCAACTAAAAAGCAACCCCATTTCAATCATGAAACGACAACCAGAAGAAAATTCTCATCAAACCAAAGTTTACTGAAATATGAAAATAAATTACAATGCACTGAATGGGTTGAGATACTTCATTAAACGACAAACAAAAAATACAAAAAATCAATCAGTAGAATCCAAATATTACAAACATTGCATAATTAATGCATATAATTTGGATTGTTGAATCTGTGGGACAGATTTTGATTCAGAGATTGTAACCACATAAAATTAGTTCAAAATTAATTATTTAAGATATTGGTTACAACCTGTATGATATGATTTTATACACTTATCAAAGACAATATTTCCTGCGGTTGATGTATTCTCTCACAAAATACAATTATTAAATGGCTCACTATCAAATTGGAGATTTAGTGGCACCTCCTTAATTCAAACCCTGGGCCTGATATGGCAAAAACATACCCAAACTGGAGCTGGATACTACAGACAGATAAATATGTTGTCTGTATTGTAAACCTTGAATAACAATATTACCTATTCAAAGATATATTCATTTCTACTTTAAAAGTGTTGACACTAATTCTACTTTGATTTACGCGTGGAACAACAACAATACAAGAGATCAGCTCTACAATGATATCTGTAGAGTGATGCTAAAAACCAGTATTTAATAAGGAAGCATAGATCAACGACAATACAAGAGCTCTACAATAAGATCTGTAGAAAGACGCTACAATTATCATAGATACATTACGTAAGAGCAGGAAAGTTTTACTATGATCAAGAAGATTCATACGCAAGAGCATGTAAGGGAAGAGCTACAAGGATCAAGATTCACATGCAAGTGTCAGTACTCTACAGACTATGCCTCTTTTGAACTGAAATACAATATCTTATCTTATCTTAACCCTAAACGTACTGGGGGGGAGGGCGGATTCCGCCCCCCTGTAGTTTTTGTTCAATAACTCAAAAATGAAAAAAGATGAAGCCTTTTCTTTTTCTGACTTTTAGTATTATTTAGTTTTACACCTTTTGGCAAGGTTCTATGTCAATTGGACCCCCTTGTCAGAAGT
>JAUKPT010001600.1:0-14876 GCA_032273505.1 Nanomia bijuga
ATTTTCGCGAGGGGGGGGGGGCGGATTCCGCCCCCCCAGTAATAAAGCACTCAAAAAAGCCCAGTACGTTTAGGGTTAAGATAAAATTAAAAATTTCAAATGAAACACTTGAACCTGAGCATTTCTTATGTTTGGTTTTTAGAGGAAGTTAAGTTTTTCATTATGACATATGATACACTCAAAACAAATGAATAATGAAATAATGAAATGAAATCATTGCAATTAAACAATGGTAAACGTCCTAGAGACATAAAAACCTCTTGATATAAATTTGAATTCATAACTATGATGTTGATTATTTTCAGTAGAATATATTTAAATTCCAAATACAATTTGACTCAAAGATATCGTTCTTGCAGCATGATTTTATTGTTAGAAAATAAAATCATGTCTAGGAGTTTCTAAAAAGATCCAGCCAGAAAACAAGTAGTTAGGAAAGGTGCCTTTCAACAAAAGGAATCCATGAAATCTCTAAAAATCGTCAATAAAAAAAAAAAAAAATAGAAAATGATGTAAACATGGGAGTCGCCAGTCAGAAACAATATAACAGATCTTAACCGCTAAGTCCTAAATCAACAGAACTATAGGAAAAATGAATGCATTAGAAATCAATAACGGAAATAAACAGCCATAAACTCTTAAACTATGTCTTTGTTAAAAAAGGTGAAAGAAACACATTTCATTGGTAATCAAGCCTGTAATTTCTTTTAGAAAAAGATTTAATTGAACCCTGGTTAACCTGTTGTTGACACTAATTCACTAAGGAACCAAGTACAAATCCATTTTGCAAAACTTAACGTCACCCTGACGTTTAAATCTAAACCCTCCTTCCTCCCCTCCAGCAAACATCAAATGCAAGCAGATGAAATAACCTTAAATAGATGATGGGATAACCTGCAAGTTTCTAGTAACATACTTTTAATAACAGAACACTGGCAAGCAGCAGCGAATTGGAACACAGGAGTAAAGAAGTGATGTGACCACCATTGTGGTTCTTTATTTAATTATGATTATAATTATGAACATTCTTCTTGAATTAAGTGAAAATTAGTAAGAAGCAAATGAGAATCATTGTATGGCATTTTAAATGGCAAATAGTTCCTTACATTCCTTACGTTTGCTTTTGCAAATCAGATTTGTATGTCGCCCCTTGGTGAAAAGTCCTGGCTCATTTGGCATAGTCAGGAAATACAAACATTGCAGATTGTAAGAAAGAAAAAACTTTTTACAATATTATTTGTCAGATAAAACTTTTGTCACCTTTGATGAATTCTGTCACTTTGTCTAACATATTTTTAACAAATAAATAGAAATTAACAAAATTTCCATGTTGGTGTGCAAATATAAAATCACCATAACACATCATTGAACTCCTTGAGAGAATGTCCCCAAATTTTAGAATTTACAGGATCAGGAAGCCAACTGGCACATTTTTTTAATATAGAAAATGATGAAGTAAACTATGTCAATCAATCAGAATTATGATTAACAACCAACCAGTGATCAAATAAGCCATAATTTGATGACAATCCCTTTATAATATAAGGTAGAAAAATATTGTGTTCTTAAAAGAAAGACTTTTGATGCATGCATAACATTCAAAGCAAGTAACTTGCATAACTTTCACTACAAAATACAAACAAAATATTCACTTAAATATAAAGTCAAAGTAGCACTTAAAACTGTATATGCCATTTAGTAAAAAAAATTTCCAATGTCTACAAGTAAGAATTCAAACTAAGCATGAAGGGTTTGAAATTAAACTTTAAATAACATGCATTTTCCAACTAAAAAGATGCAGGCCTTAGAAATGATGAGAAACCGAACCAACTACCAACCTGAGAATCTATCGAATCGTTATTCTTACAATTTTGTATTATGAAAATAAATAAGAGCATTCAAGTGAAGTGGCCTACTTGTGATTGATTGTTCCCAAAGTGTTAAGATACAACAATAGAGTATATATAATATGACTCACTAACTTTAAAAAAAATCCTTTAATCAAAACAACTAAAGTATCAGTTTCTCAAAGATTACCTTTGAAATTATTGAAACGAGTGTTATGGATCAATTAATCCTCCTTGTGATTTTACTAAATCATTATTATTTGTTATCAGAAAATTTTTTGTACAATAAAATTTAAAACAACCAGCTTCTGCATATATAAACAAAATGGTGTAAAATTATAACGCTGGAACTCAAATTCTTATTTCCTTTCCAGTAAAAGAATTGCTTACAGCAAGATTTACTTGTATTGGAAACGAACATAACAAGTTGACCTAGTGTGAACCCCCTTAGAATTTAAGATGAATGGGAAGACCTATTTTTTGCATATATTTTGCATATATCTTTAAGCGAAAGGAAAAAATGAACAAAGAAATTGAACCAGATCGAAAAAGTTATGTTGTTTACAGGAATCGAATTTTTATCCAATACTCCTTCATTGTCTGAGAAATATTGATTTATTTTATCTAAAAAAACTCAAAAATATCCATGTTTAACATCACCATATGTTATCCAATAAAATCAAGTCATTCTCAAGTTATTCAAACCTCATTTTTCAGGCATGTTTGGGCAGACATGTGATATCAAAAAGTATTTGCATTTCTTCCTCACATTAAGGCCAATCAACTTGCACAGTATGGACTCATACCCAAACTGTTCATGAGATATACAAATTTGAACCCAAGTTCTCCAGAAAGGTGACCAATATACAAAATGTTTCCCTCCTTACCCTCTTTCATGCAAGAAATCTAAGGAATCTTTAGAGTCGTTTTCCAGCAATATTAAAAAGTGCTATTTTTACCTAATTTGGGCCCATTTTCCCAAATTTTGGGAGAAACAGAATTTTCCTCAAAAAGTGACCAATATACAAAATGTTCTCCTCATTATCCTCTAATTTCATGCAAAAAACTAAGGAATCCTTTGAGCCGTTTTCCAGCAATATTGAAAAAGTGCTATTTTGGGAGAACCCTTTTTTTTTCTAAAAATCAGGCTCCAGGAATTTTTACCACCACCACCATCTAATTTCATGCCAAAAATAAAAAAAATGCTTAATTAAGAATAATAATTACGAGGACGATCTTATAGGACAAGTTCTAACCAACATACCTTTTCCATTCTAAGAATAGTCTAATTAAATCTCCACTTCTTCCAAATGATTAAAACCAAACACTATAGAAAGTTCTTGAAGCTTCTTTAATTCATCCAGATTTGTCTTATTTGTATATGTGCTATAAAATAAAAGATGAATAATCTTTTGAAATGAATCAAAAGATAAATTGGTTGAACTGGTTAATATGAATTTAATAAAAATTTCAATCCAATACATTGAGATGAAAAACATTTTAGGAAAACTAATCACATTTTTTTAAAGAAAGAATTATTTTCAAAGTGCTGTCTGTTGACAATAAAAATTGTGATGACGATATAATTTTTTCCAAAATTAATTTTGTAAAGAAAAAATTAAGGACAAATTTCACAAAAGTTTTTTTATACTAAATGCAATGAATCATGGGACAATCCTGTTGATTCACCAATTAGAGAAGTAAAAATTTGGGTTTAAGAACTAATTATGCAAAGCATTTTAAAAGACAATTCAGTCTAGAAAGTAAGGAATTATCTCAAATGTTGTCTAATTTAGACTATTGATTGATTGAAAATTCCATCATGAAGATTCAAATTGATTTATTAATAAATTAAGAAAACATCAAATAGTGACATTTTTAAGCGAATCAATCAGAAACATTTTTAGATGATTCCTTATATGGGATCCTTTCAAAATAAGTCTAATAGTCATATGAATTGTAAATTAGTCAGCAACAAAGACCGATTTTTTGAAGACATTTTCATAAAAAAAAGAACTTTGATTTTGAACAGAAAGATTTATAGTTAACCATTTTTCGCTAAAATCTAACCAAAATTAATACCCACTGAACCAGACAGTCAAGTATTTTGATTGAAACCAAAAAATGTGTCAATATTTCTTCTTTTCCATAAACATAAATATAAATAATTGCTATATCGATTTATAATTATGGTCACAAGTAAACAGATGCATCATTGCAATTAAAGTATTAGAAAATGTATCGAATCTTTCATTATTCAGGATCTGAAAAACAATAAATCTAATACTTTACATACACTTTCATTCTGAAAGTAAGAATATATTCAAATAGATTTTTTTCACAAAAAGAAAAAACAAAGAAGGAAAAAATATTTACTTTCTCTTCATTTGACAATAATAAAAAAGTAAACAGAAGAAATGAAAGATTAGGAGAGATTGATGAATATATATAAAATACAGCCACACCTCTTGTAATTGAAATGGAATATATGCGAATCATAGCTCTCTGCAAACTGCAAACCATGCCCCTTTCTATCATTGTTATTTCAAAAGATATACATCTAAGTTAATAGAAAAAGATATGGGCATATTCCCCCCTTCGTAATAGAAAGCAAGTTTTCTATATAATTTCTATATAATTTCTATATAGGAACAAGCAAAAAAGGTATTGTTTTTAATAAGGAAATTTATGAAGAAAAAGAAGATAACAAATTGAGAGAAATGTATACACTAACCTACAGTGAACAATCCCACCTCCTCCTTTTTCGACCTCAGACCATTGTAACACACCTTTGTTTTTGATTTCGACCATTTTATCAAACTACCCACCCACAGATAGTTAATTGAATATGCATGAACTAATTTAAAGAGTTCATTTCCCTCTGGAAGACAAAAGAAAATAATTAATATAACTTCACAGAATTGAACATCACATAATTGATTAAAAAAGGGGGAGGTTTCATATGAAGAAAAAAGGCAAGGAAGTTTTCATAATTGATAAAGAAGAGCACTGTAGTCAGATCTGGAAGACCTTGAACATTAATACATTTTGTCTCAATCAAACCAGAAATGTTCAGTTAAACAATAGACTTATTGAATGTGACTGACAAAGACAAACTACAAGATGTGTTTAATACACAAGGTCATTTCTTCCAAATGGGAGGGGATGCTTAAAACAAGAGAGAAAAGGAAGAGAAAAAAGGATATAAGAATGATGTTGCTTTAGGGTCAACCAACCCTAAAAAAGAAAGAAGATTCTAACACCGTTTTTTTTTTCTTTTTATCGCTTTTGATTTTGTTTCATTTGGAGTTGTTAAAATGTTTACAAACACATCTAAATAGAATATTTTATAAGATCCGGTTTTCCAAAATCCTTTTCTTAGGTCAGAGAAAAAGAGGTTTTCTTTCTTCTAAGCTTCCCTCAAAATGCTTGATATCTAATAGTACTATACATATGAAACTTACATAATCAAAATGGCAGACATGAATATTGATGGAAAAATATAAAATATTCTGCTTAGTTACCAGAAAATATACTCAGACCTTCAAAATCTCACTAAATCTTTAAAATCATTTTCAGTTCTTCTGTCTTAAAAGAAAAATTTAAAGAAAGTTGACTCTGGCTGATTACCAAAAAAGTAAATTTCAGAGAAAACTTTTTATGTGTTGCAGCATTCTTCACTATAACTTTCTTTGAGTTATTGAAAGAGTCTTCAAAGAATTCTTTCCACGATAGAATTAATGATTTAAAAAAATACTTTATCTCTTTTATATACAAATAAAGAAATTTTTCAAGGAAACCTTAAGCAATATCAAATCTATCAAAAGCCTGCCATAAATATGTGTAGTACTGATTTTTTTAAATATCAAGATATACATGAAAAAATGTTTTAAAACAATGTTAAACAGATCACAAACTGACAGAGATGACATGTTGATATACTTCCTTACCATAATCGAACAGGAATACCAGTTATGGCAAATATAGTCAGAATTATCACATTAAATTGAGAAATAAAATTTGTGCCTACGCCAAAGGATTTGACACTTAATCAAAATCATATGAAGTATGTGATTTTATGCAATCAAGGAGGTTTAAAGCAAGTGTATATAATCAACTAGTATTATGAGTCATCACTGAAATATCAAAGGAAAAACATTCTAAGTAAAATGGTTCATACAAAATATAGCCTTCTAAATGTCTAAATTAGGTCATGCAATGGGATGCAATGGGATGTACTTTTCTACATTTCCAGCACAATATATTCTCATGATCAATCTTTAACAAAATACCTAACTAAAGTTCAAAATAATATTTTTTTTACCATGATCACTCTTGAGTACCGAAAATGTATTAAAAACCATGACATTAACAAACCTGCTTTCAAACTCGACTCTAGACAGAATATGAGAATTCCCAATGTTCTGACTCACAGGAAAATGTGATTAAATTCTCTTTTAAGAAATAAAACCATTCAAAAATACATAGGAAAACTAAAGAATTATCAAATGAAATAATGAAGATTAACATAGTGTGATGGTGAAGATGGTTTTCAGTAATCAGATTGAGGGAACAAATATGCATTGTTTGCTGACTTAACTTTTTAACAACTAAAATTTAAAAAAGCAAAAAAAAGAAAAAATAGAAAATTTAACTTGACCAATAAACAAACATATTTTTTGAGATTGTGATGAATTGAGTTTCCCGTTTTGAGTGAAGCAGCCCTTGAAAATGAAGACAAAGTATTGGTCATTCTGCCATAAATAAGTCACAACATCAAGCTTTGAAAGTTACAGTTGAATTCTAAACAAAATTAAACCTTAATAATGGTGTCACTTCACTATGTGTCACTTCACTATTCAGAAGGCTAGTGTAGAGGAAAAGGAAAAGATTGAAGAAATAATCAAAATCCAACAAAAATCCAACAAAAAAAAAAAAAAAAAAAGCTGATATTTCTCTATGTTTATAGAAAAAAAATGAATATAGTTGGGCAATCTTTGAATCAAAATGTTTTAGATCACGATGACCACACCCTTACTTTAAGGAATAAACACAAAATGTTGGCTGTTTATATGGTCTGATTGGTCAGAAATTACAGAATATTTTTCTTCATACTTAAAACCATTCTTCCTATGATGATATTTATAGACAAAGAAGGAAAATTTCATTCCTGGCACTTTGGGTATGGGTTCCCCTATTTTTGACATTTTCTCAGGTATTTGAAGACCAAGTTAAAATATTTGTTTTTTAGACCACAACCATTGTTAGTGGTTAGCGTATACCATATTCATTGGAATAAGCTAAGTGTCAATGGGTGCTTAGTTGGGAGGGCTCTTCAGCGGGTGCTTTTTTGAGTCTCAGAAAAAGAAAAAGACAGTATATGAGTAAGGAAACGTTAAGATATTCACCAATAACATATTTTAGGGCTTAATTTGGATCAAAATATGCAAACAGGGATGAACAGCTGTAGTGGGGCTAAACAACAAATGAGATCATTTTACTAACATATTCAATCAGCAGATGTAAGAAACAAAAAGGAGAAAATATATTGTTTAAAACTTAGAATTAATCAATTTCATCTCTGATTAATTTGTAGATGAAATCTTTTGAATAATCTTTTTCCAATGTTAAAATGTTACAACATAAATTCAATATTTCTATCTAAAAAGTTGAGCAAATTCATTTAATGAGTTTCTTTTAAGGAGCGTTTTAAATAACCTATTGGTAAAAATCATTTTAAATGATTACAAAATCCTTTAGTGGGTATAACAGAGGGAGTGATTTGTTTTTGAGGAAAATAAAATAGAAGAGAAAATACTTTTTTCATATAAACTTTCTTTCAGTTTCTTTTTTTCGACAAATTCTATAAAAGTTAAAAAAATGTATATCAGGTCATAAGCACATTGAAATTATAAGAATCATCTCCATCATCCTCTACGTCATTGAGCTTCATCTTTTCCATTTGATCACCACTATCTAATGCTTTCATTTCAGCTGCAACTAATTTCTCCATTTTCTTGCGTTCTTCCTTCTGTTTCGTTTTGAAAGCTTTCTTTTTGTTCTGATTGAGTTGCATATTACTAACATCTGTTGTTAAGGTAACACCTTTTTTATCATCATCTACAGCTCTAGATATCTTTTTCTTAATTGACATTTCGATGATAGAGTCTTTGACTTGGTTTTCTGTGTCTGAGTCAACCATGTCCTCTTTTTCCTCATCTTCATCTTCCTCATCTTCATCACCAGATTCTTCATATTCGTCATCTTCTTCAACGCCTTCCATCTCAGCTGGTTTTCCAGGTGTCAACACAAGTGCAGTACCCATTGCTGCAGTCAATCCAGCTAAATCGTCCTCTTCTTCTTTTTCCAGAGCTTTGATATCAAACTCAGCACCTAAATACTGCATCACTTTAGCGGAATCGTGTTCAGTAGTCTTATGCTCTGGAGGATGAGTATAGAAAGTGATTTTACCATTATTCCAATCTTGAAGGATGATTTTGGCTGCAGCTAACTGATCTGGGACCCCTCCTTTTTTTAACTTTCCAAGACGTTTAGCAAACAAGGATAAGAACTCATGTGTATTGCTGTAATCAGCGACACAATACTTCTCCATCACTTGTGTTTTACTGCAACGACTTAGAATTGCTTCAACAGGTTTAGCCGGATCATCAAGACACTCGACTTTGACAGCGTTTCGTAGAATAATTTGTGTATCAGAAGATCCAGTAGCCATCACAATACCAGGACAGTCGAGTAATTTAACATGCTTGTCGATTTGTACCTCCTGCATGCTTTTAGTGACACCAGGAGTGGAGCCGACGTTACAAGCTTTTGATCGTTTCAAACTGTTTATAACACTACTTTTACCAACATTGGGGAAACCAACTATACCAACAGTAATTGCTGTTTTGATATCATTATGGCGACAATAATTGCCAAGTAATTTTAAAAGCGTACCAGCACCAAGACAATTACTTGATTTTAAGAGATCTTCTGAAGCCATGTTAACAGCTATCTTCGATTGAGCAAGGTTCTGTCTTTGTGTTTGAGTAGAGGCTTTGAAAGCAACAGTAGGGAATTCACTACGTAAATATTTCAACCATTTCTCAGCTATTTCTTTTGGTATTAAATCGATTTTATTTAAAAGTAAGACTAATTTTTTACTTCTACCTGATGCCAGAATAATTTCTTCTAATTGTTTACAACGACATCCAAGTGGATCTCTTGCATCTAAAACTTGAATGACAACATCTGAAGCTTCAACAACTTTCTTGAATTCCTTATAAAATGATTTTTTAGAATCTTCTACTCCAATGTTAGAGTCAATCTGTCTTCCATTTTCAATATCTTGTTTTTTCTCGAAAAGACGAGCTCTCTTTTCAGCATCCTTTTGTAAATCAGTAAGCTTTCTTTTACGAGATTCTTGTTTTAGTTTTTGGTCTTTCTTTTGTTTCTGTTCTTTCACTTTTGCTTTGGCATCAGCTTCCTGTTCCTTCTTCTCTTGCATCTGTCTCAATAATTCCTCTTTAAATGGATACAAATTAGGGATTCCAGGGTCCTTTGATTTCGGTTTTTTATTCAACTTGAGTTTCTCTTCTTTGCGTACTTTACGGTTGTGTTCACGTACTTTACGCTCGATTTTATATTTTTTACGACAAGTCATCCTTTTACTTTGCTTCTTTGGTTTAACCATTTTTAATATAGTTTTTGTGTTTCCTAAAATGATTAGAATAGGTACATTATTATTTCTAGAAATCTCACAAATTATGTGATTAATATGGTTTACTTTTGCAAATGAAAATACTTCCATTTTAGCCCTACTCTAGGAAACATTCAGTATGATGTCAGTGATGTTTAGTGACTTATTTTAGAACTTGATAAAAATGCCTCCAGCTAAGCTTGAAAAAAAAGTTGAAAATTTAGAAATAGTACAAAATGAAGTATGTGATTGAAACGTAAAATTCATGCTGATTCTAACAACGGTAAATATTTTGGCAGAAAGCGCAATTATTCTATTTCAAACTATTTTTTTTCCATACAATCTTTTGCAAAAGTGATCTAGTTTAGCTGGCTTTTTCTCAGGGCAAATTACTATTTAAATTGACTTTTATAGAACATCAAGAGCTCTTTATCAAGACCTCTTAACCCTATTCTGTTTGGGGAGGATTTTTGGATCCCCCCTTCATTAGTTTGTTAATATTTCCTAAACCCTCTGCTTTTACAATTTTTCCTTCCAAAACTATTAATAAATATCTATAAGACACATTCTGACAATTTTGTGTTTCCAGGATAAGTGGTTCCGTCTCAGTGGTGCAAAATTGGGTGACAAGTCAAAAATTACTGTATTTTCCAATATAAAAGCATAAAATATGTCAGTGACAATAAAATGTTTAGATAATCCATTAAACTTTAAACTTGAACACAAACAAGATATTGATAAGAGAAAGCATTTAACTAAGTTTCAAGAAAATCCGACACTGTGACATCATCTAACACGTTAACAACTTTTTCTGACTTCTATAGATAATTTCATCAGCATTTTTCTAAAAGTTGGAAAATGGCATATTTTTATATTTTATATCTGAAAAATGACATCATGACAACAAACGAAAGTTTTTGATATATCCTACAATTTTGTAAAGTTTTAGCCTTCTAGCTTATCATTAAGGTTGTTCTCAAGGGATCCAAAGTTCCCCACATACAAAATAAGTCCCAAAAAAAGACCAGAATAGGGTTCAGAGGTCAGAAAATGGGCAAAGCTAATATGACATAAAAAAGATAAAAACAATGTATATGAATTTTTCATGAAACAAGCACATGCAAGAAGAATGAAACTTTTTATTTAAAAAATTATGGAATTGGCCTTTCTTTACTCTCAAACCCTTTTTTAAAGAACCCCCTCCTCCTTCAAGGTGCCCCTTCTTACAGGATTAGGAGTAACTGCCCCTTTCGGACCTTCTGCTGAAATTCTCAACCCCCCCCCTTCAGAAACATCAATGGACAAAATTTTCTATAAGATTCACACAAGAAAAATACTTAAAACCGTTAAGTTAATTGTTTTCAAAAACGAATGAAAAAAAAGAAGATTTTTTCTTATTGATGACCCTTATGACCCTTATTGCCTGTATTGTAGACAGAAAATCTTTAAATAGAGCAAAAACAAGCTCGCACAGCTAAAGTAGTTTTGCTCAACATGCCCATATAACATTTGAAACGTTTTTTTGAAATACAAAATAAGTATCAACTAAGTGTCACAATTCTTGTGGTTTTGGCTAGGGTATCTGACCACAACAAGCCATAAACATACACCAAGGCTTTATAGTAACAGTCAGATAAATCATCCAACCCATTTCAACAATTAATTACCCAACACAATGTTAATCAGACATAACAAATCCAGCCTGCTCATTTTTCATCCTTGCTTTTTAGTGCTATACCATCTCTATAGCTCACTAAATCAATTATGGAAAGATATTCAAATTACGTAACTCAGAATCGTCATAGATTTGTTGTTGTCATCTTTCTTTTAAACCACTGTCAAACCAAGCCATCACCACCTGTATGACAAAAAAAGAAACCATTGCCAAAAAGAACCATTGCCAATTGTACAACAAACATTCAAAATAAACTTATTGAAACATAGGAACGAAACATAATTATGTATTTAAACCAACAATAGTCTGGATGGAATACTTTAAACATGCAAACAAAAAAAAAAGAAAATATAATTATTTTCAATTTATGTCTGTAGTGGACTCTTGTGTTCAACTTCGGATTCCATCTTTTTCGTTTCAAACACAAGATAACATCAGCAGCCATGAAACCTAGAGAAGTTAATAAGAAGTATTAAGAATGTTTCCTTCTTTTTGAAATTGCATGCAGCATGAAGTAATCATATGCAAATCAATCTTATTTAGATAAAAATGGATCAACAAAATTTCTAGGAATTCATTAAAATTTCATTTAAGTACTCACAAGTATACAGCATGCAGAAGGAAATTCTTTAATTTCTGGCCAAAAAATGCCATTTGAATTGTTATTTCATAACATTTACATTCAAAAAGTTAATTCCTTATTCCCATGATGTAATGAGTGAGTTAAGGCCCCCTAAAGACTAATATTGCCTAACATTGCTCCCCCTCCCAAAAAAAACAAAAAAGAAGAAATCAAGAACAAGCCTAAAGAACACATTTTTTGGTCCAGGGTGCAATTGCATGTTGGAACAAAGCATATTTTTTCTACTTTTTATTTATTAAAATTAATAATGGATGTCATTTTTTAAAAACCCGGAAACCTCTGGTAGGGAAAATCTTTTTCATGTATGGAGTACAAGAAATTGCCACAAACAGCATGTTTATAATGAAGTCAACTTGCTGTTCCTGAGTAAGAAATCCAGGAAACTTTCATCCATGATCAATAGACCGGGGGACAGACAGAAAATACACAGAACTTAATTTGGCAGATGGCAGCCAGAGATGCAGGGGCTGGCATGGTCACCCCCCAAGTATATGGGGGGAGAATTTTTTGGACCCTCATTATCTTGGGGTCATAAGTTTTTATTTTCAAAATCTTGGGGGGAAAGTCATCTTGGGGGCACAGATAATTATCTTAGGGGCACAAACCCCTAGCAAGGTTTTATATTTTTGATACTAGCATATTTCAATTTGCAATGGCATCCATTCTTTGGGAATATATCAAATTTTTTTTATTTGTATAAAATTAAATGGTAGTTGTTGAAAGTGTTATGATATTATTGTCTAGGGGCCCAGGGGATTTCCCTTAATGAACTTTATGATAACGTTTATGAGGAAATGGAGGCATTCCTTGTTTTGGGGGCACAAGCAGGCCACGATGACATTGGGGGGACAAAACGCCTTGGGGGCACCATGGGCTGGACAGGAAAACTCACTATTGATTGTTAGAGAAGATGTCTCAGTGTGCCCTAGCGTGGTTTAGATTAATCATGATGTGAATTACCATGTGTAAACGACATGGATCTTTAATACTTATTAAGATATACCACTGTCTCTACAATACTATAGTACCATGAATCAGCCCAACTCTGCAAATATAACATTATTCCTCCACTGTATGTATTCATCATTGATGCATAATGGGTGTCCAAGTGTGCAACATTACCCAATACAATCAATTCCATTTCTTTTTCTTTTTCTTTTTTTTTACAAACAATTCACTGATTGGTCACTGGTTTTACCGATTATCAGTTTGACATCTTTGACAGTTTATCAGGAACTTGATACAATCTTGGGGGATGGACATTGAAAATAGCTGGGGAGAAAGCTATGCCATGTCTTCAGTCACCCAATAATACAAATTTTACATTTTAAGTGCACTTTGTCCTAAAAGGACTAACCCTCCCCCTCCCCCAAACACACACAAACACAACAAATTCGACAAAAATTGATATCAATCGACAAAATTGCCGAACATGATGCGATGGGTGTGGGGGTACTCCCTCTATGTGTGAAGTGGCACTGGACCACTGACTAATGGACAGGCAGAGAAAGAGACCGACGAACAGAAACTGATACGCAGACATGGACAGGAACTGTCATACATAGACCGTCAGACAGGGACAGACAAACATCTATATGAAAGAATAGTTACAGAAATTCTTTCGATTATTTTTGCAAGCACCTACAAATAGTCTAGTAGTAGTCTGAAGAGTATTAACTGTATTTACTGGACTAAAATTGTAGACCTAGAGAAAAAACTTACATGGGAGAAGGAGAATAAACTCAGACGTTTATTATAAAGGCCAAGTGCAGAACAATTGAAAAAATCTTTTTGTCAAAAAGATTACTGGACCCAACCAAGTATCTTCATTGGTAAATAAAATTGGAAGGAATGTAAACTTGAAAAAACATCAACAAAAGAGAGAGCCCAACTGGTGGCATCAAAATTAAATTCCAATTACCACTCTTTTGAGTTGTAAATTCCAGGAAATTTGGGAGAAAGACCCTATATCATCAACACTTCGCCAAAAAGAGAAAGATTATATTGAAGATTAAAAAGTAATCTGACTGAAGGGAAAATAAAATTGGTTCAAATCAAAAAAACTTAAAACAGCACGCCATTAAGAAATAAATAAGCGCACAGGTGTGCACAGGTCAAATAATTCATTAAATATATCAGTTAGAAACAAAAAACTGGTGTAACTTCCTTAAAAGTGAAAAAAACAATCAAAAGTTTTAGAAATTATATGAGAGTCATTGAATAGAGGCAAAAAATACAGTGAAAATAAGTCAGACAGGGTTACTTAATCACAACCATTTTGTCTTCATTGGTGATTATTAGAAGGAATATGATCTGGAAAAAACATTGACAAAAAAGAGATTGACTGGTGGCATCAAAGTTAAATTCTCATTACCATTCTCTTTTGAATCATAAATCCCAGAAACAATTTGCACATCACCAAAGAAAATATCAAGATTAATAGATGTATAAATTACTCTGGACAACCCTTTAAGGACAATAATGATTGGCTGGTCAAAAAAATTAAAAAATTGATCAAATGAACAAAATTTAGGTGTATAAGACAAAACCAACAGTTCTTTTTTTACAACTATTTTTAGATTTCGAGAAAATGAAAGGGTCATATCTGACCCAATCGTCCTACATGGGGTAATAAACGAAACTGACTCCTTTCTTATGTCAAAAAAATGTACAAACTCCTATTTTTTCAGGGATTAATAAGGATGATTGGGAGTTAATAAATGTGCATTTTTAAGGTTTTAGACCCATGCGGAACATGTCAGGAAACGGCAAATGTAAATCTTGACCTGTTTTTGATGAAGATTTTACTTGCTTCAGGGTTGATACTAGAATAAATCATCCAAACATCCCAATAACCTTTTTCCTGTTCCATTCTACTAATTCTCCGGGTACTCCATAACATTCCAAGCCATTTTCAAGGTTTATGGTGCACCTGCTCGACGTCATTAATACCGGGTCGGCGTTAATTTATGCGAAAAAAATCGAAGTTGGAATTTTAAAAGAAAACATGAT
>JAUKPT010001601.1:1219-14873 GCA_032273505.1 Nanomia bijuga
TTAATGTGTTTTCTGAAGTTTAGTTTTGAATCAAGAATGAGACCTAGATGTTTGTGATTTTCTACACGTTTCACCGATATGTTGTTGAAAAATAGAGGGGGTGCACAGATTGTTTCTTTTTGAGAGAAAAAATAACTTCTACAGCTGGTTTTGTGGCGTCGGGATTAAAACTCATTTCCCACTTAAAGGCCCAATCTTTTATCAGATTTAAATCGTGATTAAGGTTGTTTGCTGAAATTATAGGATCTTTGACAACTGAAAATAGGGACGTGTCATCTGCAAAACATTTTATGGATGAGGTAAACCTTGTGGAACACCTGATTGGATATCACCCCAATCGGATTCAAAACCATTTACTCGCTGAACTCTTTGACTCAGATAATTTTCGAGCAACCATAAGAGATTACCGTTAACACCATTTTGTTTGAGCTTGAAAATGAGACCTTCATATGCCAGACTTTGTCAAATGCTTTAGACATATCAAGGTATACGGACCTTATTTCGAGACAGTTTATATCATTAAATGGATTATGTATTTCATGAACAAGTGAGAGAAGTTGGTTGGTATATGAATCACCAGGTCGATTTCCAGGCGATTTCCAGGCGATTTCGCTCACGAAATTTGTTACAGCCTACGCTGCCTAGTTTTGCTTCAAGAAGAGGTTTGAATAGCCTTACTTTTTTAAGAACTGCTGGTTTTGATCTAAATTAAAGAAATATTCGGATAACACAAAGAAAGCAATGAAGATCTCAGACCTGTCCGTAAGAAATGTGTGCGTTATCGATTACACGAACGCGCGCCCGGGCTTGCGCGATCGAGTTTGAGTTGTACTATTTTCAAACTAGTTAGTACTGTCATGTCACTATATTATCACAATTATAACATGGACATGATATAATATGGCAAAAGCGAACACTTTTTATGCGATACAAAAGTTGAAATTCTATGCCTTGCGTGATCGATTTTACGATCGTGATGAAGAATTTTGCGCGATCGTTGCGCGATCGTTATCGAACCGATCGCGCTACACTGACAGGCCTTTGCATAGGGCTTGCGCGATCGATTTTGTGTCGATTTTGTGTCCTTGAGTATTTCGATCTTTCATTATAGATGAATTTTGAAAAGAATGTAAATCAATAAAAATCAATAAAAAACGTCGTGATCTTTGCAACATCTAGGTCCAGATTCTACACATATTACTAACTCAAAAGCTCAGCATTTTCTTCATTTGGATAATCCTTTTTTTCTTTTTTATCAGCTGATCTTTTTACTCTCTTGTAACTGCCTCAGGCCATGTGCCAGAAATAGAAATTACAGTGAAATTAATTCTCAGTGAATACAAGATCGTTATGCTTCGATCTTGTGCATCACGTGCATACCTTTTATCACTCATATCAGCACACTGTAGACATGATATAAACCAATGATATTTCAAGAACGTTAATTATTCGATCATTGTGTGTTATGACGTTTTATAAATAAAAGAGAGACAGCCCCTTTACTCACTCGAATGACGAATTACTCGCTCGAATGACGCATACTGCGAATTTCTGCTTTTGTTGAACACTCGTGCATGATTCTATCAACACGAGATGCTTTATGTGACCACAGTAGGTGAGTAATCGACCCCCTGGGAAGCAAACTGGTTCCTATTCTACCGCTGATGGAACTATAGTCTATTCCAGGTATGTGATGGGACACGTAGAAACTAGGTTAGTAAACCTAAACGTGGATACATTGATTCTACGTAGCCTGGTTTCTCTTTGAACAAAATCAATGCCATTAGATCCGTCTGTATATATAACGTGTAATTTATTGGTTATTTTTGCGTTGAGATTTGATTAATCGTGTTTTTGAGTTCGTGTTATTCGGCTGGAGTTTATTTTATTTTTGAATTGCCGTTAAGATCTTTAAGATATTCTCAAGAGTTTTTGTTCGGGCTATTATCTAATTAAAAACGGAATTTGAAGATGAGGGAGAAGAAGCAATCATCATCAGTACGTATTTTTGATTAATTGATTGAAATTAGTTAATCTCTTCTTTTGACGCCTGACTTGAGTAAAAATGTTCAAAATGTGCCTGACACGTAACCTGTCCCCCCCCCCTTCCCTAATAAAGAACAGTTTGAGTTCCATGCATTCAATATGTTCCGTGTATATAGAATATGTCCTTTTGGCTATCTACAAATTTCCGTTAAAATCGGCAAATGATTGGTCGAATATTACATCATCATGAACATGATAGCTTGTTTTCAAAATGGCATAATTTGTTGTCTTATTGAAAGTTAAAATGCCAGTATAAATTTTTAGTGAACCAATAAATTTTCTGATGATGTAATATTTGACCAATCATTTGCCGATTTTTAGCGAAATTTGCAGACCCGACCGCGGTCACGCGCGAACCAGTTTGAATACGACTGAAATCGTTTAAACATTTTCTTATAGTGAATGGTCTGAATAAAGCATTGAATGTCATTTGTGAATATTTATAATTTCGTGCACGTGTATTTATGTATGAATTAAAATGGTAGACAGGTAACGTAGAGACGAAATTCATCGTAGCCAGTTTTGACCTTCCATCGTCGTAAACAGAGAAATATTGTCTTATTTTTCTTTGCGAGAAGTAAGTACTTCTGATTGTTCTTCTCTGACGAATAGATGGAAGGATTTACTTAAACTGGGACAACTTGATTTATGAAGAAACGTCGAAGCTGAAATTTTTCAGATAATTAAGTGAAGGAGCTAGGTCAGCTTATGCATAAAGAACATTTTGCATAATTGACTAAATAATTTGATCAAAATCCGATTCAGATAAGGAATCTTCCATTAAGTACGCCTGTCTAGAGGGAGGTAGGGTTCATTTCTTTTCTATATCTATTCTTTTCTGTTGCATTTCTAGTGTTCTATAACACACACACTGAGGGAGGGAGTGTATGGAATCTTGCTATGTAGTCATTCCTAGTGGCGTACTCAGAAATTACTCTGTGCTGTGTACATGATTGTGTTAATTATATTTTTCTTGATTCACTTCATTCTGGTTAAACGAGTCAGTAGTTCTGTTAACTTATTCAGTTATAAAATTTTCAACACATTTCTTAAACCCCGATTACACGTTCACAAAATGTGATTTTCAAAACTTGGTCTTATTTTCACAGTTGATCGATTACATCATCAAAAATCTAATTGGTTTAATCGAAATTGTCCTAATTTGAAACTTTGTCATATCTCAGAATAATAAAATTCTTTCAAAGCGAACCAATCGGATACTTGATAGTCTAATTGTATGTGACAAGATTTCAATCTTAGTCTTGGATTATTTTTTTTATTATTCGTGCCCGCTTTTGAAGGCGTACAAGTTGGACGTACGTACTATTTTCGTCATTGTTACATTTAGTAAAAACCGTTAAAGAATTCATTCAAAAAACGTCCCCTCATTCACTCACAATGAATTCTGAGTTTCTCTAACTAAATTTGAACCTGCTAGCAACATTAAGATAGATAACGAGTGTTATCGGTAAAATGAGAATATGAACTGCTCTTATGTTTATCTCTAGAGGGCACAACAATCATTAGGTGTCTCGTCATGGCCCTCCTTAATAATTCGATTCATTGCAATAAGATTCATCAGAAGTCTAAAATATTCTTTTACGATATTGTTTAGGAGTCATCTCAAAACTTTGCCCAATTTATACTGTTGGTTGGTTGAATATTACATCATAATGATTATGATTGGTTCACAAAACAATTTCACACAAAAATGTTCTGATTCACTAAATTTTTGATTTGTGATATTTTGAAATGAACCAATGAGATTCTTGATGATGTAATTTTCAACCAATAATAGTCTAAGTTAAACAAACTTTTATGTCGATGGAGCTAGCAATACAAGATGTCACAGTTTGAGAATCATTCTGCGCGCGCATATTATACACAATAGTCAATAAGTCATGTTTCGTAGGCGAAACTGTGCTAAGGTATATTATATAACAGAAACACATTATTTTAACTTCGCCATAACTTTGATTTTTGTTGCATTTCTCATGCATAGTGGAGAGTGTTTTGAGTTCAATACAATTCTTAATCGATAACACTTCACCACAGTCACACTATAGATTCCGTTTCCGTCACAATTTTCAAAATGTCGAAAATGACACAATCGTGCTGCAGCAATGACGTCATCGACATGACAAACGTTGTAATACGATTTCGTATCACTTCCGGGCGTCGGAATCTGCATTGATTTTTTTCGTTGTTGGAATTTGTGATGAAATAATTATCTCGTTTGTTTTGATTCTGATCTTTCAAAATGTTTTTGGAAGAAGCGTCGGAAGCTGGGTAAAGTTGTTGAATTGCTGAGATTTTTTACGATAGGTGAGTTTTTTTTTGTCGATTTAGAGAGAATATAACCTTAAAGGTACTTTAAAGGAATAAATTTTGGCGAGAATGCGTCGTGAAACACGTCAAAGTTTTTCATTTCCACGAAAGTTGCGTTTTTTGTGCTTTTTTGAGTTTTTTGAGGCAAGAAATTAGTAAATTCGCGAAATTAAGTTCCTCGGATTTTGCTAATTTTGACCCTCCCATGCGCGAAATTAAATTCTGCGAAAATGTCGTAGACCTGTTCACTATGTGGTACATGACAATATATATATTAGCACCTTTTTACTGATGTTTACTTGATAAAAAGTGTTATAGTGAACATACTTAATAGGCGTTTAGTATTGCTACGAAGATTTCAATTTTTTTTCTTTTATGAATAAAAGAATTACTTGTTATGTTAATTACAGTTAATAACAGTTTATTCACGAATGGTTTGCGTGTACTTAGTTTTGATTAGTGTTGTAAGCTTGTGAAAAAAGAAGAAAGTGAAGCCTTTTTCTTCAATAGCAAGATTTCGATGCTTGATATTAAGGAAGTTGTTTGTCTGAAGGCTCAAAAATGTATATTTGTCAGGTGATGCATCTCAAATGTTTGTCTAATTTAATTAATAATTGGTTGAAAATTACATCATCAAGAATCTGATTGGTTGATTTGAAAATGTCACTATTTGATGTTTTCTTAAAAGTGAATGATGATATCATTTTGATATGAACAAACCAGATTCTAGATGATGTAATATTTAACCAATCGTTGGACTGTTTTCCTTCTTCTTGTGATGTTAAACTTCAAGATATAATTGAACAACATGGAAAACATAAATTCTTAACGTATCTTTTCAGAATCGGATAGAAAAGATTGAAAAAAGTTCGCTTTGAGAAGATACGTAAAGGAAATCTATGATTATTGCTTAATCCCAACCCTTAAAAAGATAATTGAAGTCTATTATCGTATATAGTCTATTATAAAGCAGGTACCTTTAAAGCAAAGAGGTGTGAACCATTTCGCAATGTCAAATCCAATCTTATTAATGGGCCGTCAATAAATTCAATCCTTAATTCATTTCAAGTGTTTGTCTTTTGTTTTTGTTTTTGCCACCTACAACATTTACCTTCTTCACTTCACCTTATCATGATCGCCATCATTAACCATTAACTGCAGAAATACTCATTCTGATTTGTTTTCTTGAAATTCGAATAAGAATCAACATAAGATGATACGAGAAGTAAGGTAAGACGGTGAAGGGATCATCACAAAACTTTGTTCAATTCAGACCATTGATTACATCATAAAGATCATGATTGATTCACTGAAAAATATTTTCTTCATTTCGTGTTTTAACAAAATATCAAATTGTGACATTTTTATAAGTGAACCATTCAGATACTTGTTGATTTAATATTCAACCAATCAAAATTGATTCCTTAAAGGAAAGGTAAAGGTTTGAGCTATGAGTACAAAGGTAGTCAAATATGTGTTCAGGGCCCGATTTTTCAAAGCATGATTAAACCTGTTTTAAGCCAAACACTGTTAAGCCTATTGTATTTTAGTTAATTACAATAGAAATATTTCGTGTTAAGGTAAATGACGTTTGAACAACTGGGCTCAGGTGTGTATTATTCTGTACAAAAGAGAAGAACCGCTGCTCGCAAGTTCAAGCTTTGCCTCAGAAAATTAAATTTTTCTTAGGACTTTTTTTTTGTGTCGCTAAATAACATTGACTTTACAATAAAGTTGTAATATTCTTAATGTGCTCGTGGAATATGACATACATCCAAACATCTTCTATCATGGCATTCTAAGGTGAAAATATTATTTTTACAAGTGGTTTATCATTAATCATCTGTAGCCCTCTCTAACACAAAGTAACTTCAAATGAGATCTATACCTCACCATCGGTTATTAAATTTTGTTCAGTTCGGATGTATGGCAATGGGAAAATCTTGCTACTTGGAAGATTTAGAGATTATACGCCATTGGTTGTGTTGCTTCTCAGTGAATTCTTTCTGCGACATGAACATTGGTCTTACATTTTATCCTCTTCTTTATGAAATGCCTTTGGTGTGTTTCAGGCCTTATGTACGTTAAGTATTCATGATGGCAGATATTCGACCGGTCAGTTAACAGACTGTTGATATTTTGATGCGGTTGCATATTTGCGAGTAGTTTTTGTCAAGTGTGGTAAGTTTGATGTGTTTTAGTTCTTGATTTTGCTTGAGAGAGTTTTAACTTAAAAAAGGTTTTTGATCATAAACATCGAGGAGAATTTTTATCAATAAAAAACATGTTTGAAATTTCGTGTTTTCGCTCATAAATTTGTATCATTTTTTATGATATTATAAAATGTGTTCCTACATCGAAACTTGACAGTTACATAGACGTACTTCACTTGAAAATTGTAATCAGATTTTCCAATTTTTGACTACATTTTAGCACATTTACTGGTTGATTTTCGGAAGCTTTCCAAATGTTGCTGGGACAAAACGATTTTGTTCATAGAATGAGCACTATTATACTATTTCTTCTTGAACGAATGCCACTTTTGCACGCTTTTGGCCTGTACATAGTAACAATAACTTAATTCCAACCTTAGCAACAAATAGAACACGTTTAACTGCCAATACACGTTAGATACATCGAAACTACTTGACAGTTGAATTGGTGTACGATACCTTGACACTTAAAACAACACAAGGTCACATTGCAACAACAATTTATAAGAAACATTAATTATGCAACACTCATGAATTATAATTGAATGCAAAATTGTTAGTATTAGTTACACGTATCCTTCTGGGCAATAATAACTATTTCTTTTACATTTTTACAAAACCTGACTTCGAAGTTCTTCTTTGTGAAAGAGTACATAATTTCAACTACAGTGGCGGATCTGGAGTGTCTTCAGATTCTTCGTGAAGGCACTCATTTTTGATAACTTTTTTGGTGTTATCGTTCAAGACTAAGTTGGTCTATAAATTGTTCAACTGAGTTCAAGTTTCAAGTTCAAGTAGGCCATGAAGTATGTTTTCCCAGCGTTTCCAGTGCTTCAATTTTTAAAATATCCACAGCTTAAGTCAAATATCACTTTTGAAGACACTCAGAATTAGGGCCAAAATCGCCTCTGTACTAAATACACATCAGTGATGGAAATAATGGTGATGGTGATCGGTATAAATAGAAAATCGATGAAATGATTGCTAGATTTGAAGATAAAAGAAAATTAGGCTCAAATGACTCTTAAATGGCTGTAGATATGCTGAAAAGCCAAATAAATTCGCCAAACCCAAAGCTATGACAAACTTCTCCGCACTCGTATCGCTCGCTTTGCTCGCATTAAAATCAATCTTTTAAATGTTCAGGAGGGAATGGGACGTACTATATTTCTCTGACCTTTACTCGTGCACAACAATGCTGGAAGTATATTTTTTGTTTATTTTTTGTTTTTGTCACGTGATCTGACAAAAGTTCATTTATCCAATGTGGTTGGTTAATATCCATGTCAGTTTAAAGTGTAATGATGAAAGAGAGATATAATAAATATTTTTGTTTAGAAAATATAGTTGTTAGGTCCGTGTGTGTATTTATGATTACGTAAACAAAAAAATATTGATGATATAAAAAGAAAATATCTTGTTGTTGATATGAAAATAATGTGATTACTTTATAATAAACAAGATATGGTATAAAGAGATTTTTCCAATATAAAAGTAGGTTTTGTTTTTCATGGAATGGTTCTTTCAACGGGACATCTTAAGTTTGACTATATAAGACGGAAATAAAGGTCCCGATTTAGCTACATTTTGACAATCAGTGTTTAAGGAATTTTTTGTGTTGATTTTTAACTGCTGTAATATTTTGACTTTCAAAAGATGATAGTTGTGAGACTTAAAAGATTATCGACCAGCTAGTAAGGGCTTCTGTTATCGAATTTTCATTTAATCTTTTCTAATTTCATGTGATATCAACTTTGGTATTTACTAACATTAAAAATCACCGGTAAATATTCCAAAATTTCTTATTTCTTCTCGATACAATTTTGATATTTATTTTTCTATTATTGTTCTATTTTTGGGTGCGTAACAATAGATATTGCTTATTCCTTCCCTAATATGGCGCCCTCTGTTGCCCAAAATATTTACCGTTTTGAAAATTAAGATGCTATTCTTTCCTCACAAGATGTGTTATCCTTGTACTCGAATGTTTCTCTTGATACTATTGTTTAAAACTTTCTTTTTTAATGTATGTGTAAACTTGTGTTTGTCAACTTGTGTCAATGCTACGACAAGTTTATCGAGAGAGGACGGATTGAAGGATTAATTTCACTACTTTTGGTGATTAAGATTTAAATCCTCTGCAGATTAATGAAGATACTAACGCATTAATATCTCCCAGTCGAACCTTGAAACAGTTTAGTTCTTCGGTCAACAAAGAAGTTTTTTATTTGACTTGTTTACTATCGGAACTGTTTACGCAAGGACTCTTGGTAATCGACCAATCGCCGAGCTTGTTTAATTAATTTTAGAGGGATTATGTTTCGTCAATACTTTCTTCTTAAAGCTCTCTGTGAGCTCTCTGTGTGGTTTACTTCGTTGAGTTGATTTGCTGATTCTATTATCTGAAGCATCTTTTAAAAGTTTTTCCAATTTAGACTATTACATATATTTATATATATATATATTTACTAAAAGATGTCACAATTTGATGCCTAAAATGATGATATCATTTTTTTAATGAACCAATCAGAATATTGATGATGTAATATTCAACCAATCAATAGTCTTAATATTTTCTTTCTAGACCTAAGTCACCTTCACTAAGGTGCCTATGTATATTAAATAGCAAATCGAAGCAATTGAAATAATCAGTTACAGTAGTTAATATTTAGCTAAGACATCCTGTTTCTGCTTTAAGGACTAAATCACATTTGATAAATTAAACTACAATCCTGGTCAAAATATTCTCTCTCCATCATCAATGTTCTACACAACCCACAGACACTTTCGAGCCATGAAACTGCAGGAAAAAATTGATACAAGAGGGGAAGGGGACTTTTTATCTAAAACAATACTTACTGCCATTTATTTTGACCGGGATTGTAGTGCGCTCTCTCGAGAATTCACATTGTTTTTCGGTGGAATTGCTGCTTTCTGGTTTCTTGTTTCATACTTTGCACAGGTTGAGCAAGCCGTTGACGGCTGTTCTCCACAGCTGACATGCTATTTACATTTGAATAGAGAATAACAATTATATGATCATGATTGATATTTGACAATTAGTAGAATTGTTTGACTTTCGTAAAATCGTCATTTCCCCAGGGACATATCCGGTAAACATCAAAATAACTTTTTGTTGATCAAAGAATAAACCATAAAAAGATCTGCTGACTTATCTTGTCCTTTTCAGCCAATTTGCCGATACAATCATATCATAAGTGAACGATTAAGCATGTTGTAAATTAAGATAAAGTTGATGAATTTTAATAGGCAGATGGCGAGTGTCTGATTGACTGTTAATTTCGAGATTTTATTGAGTGTCAGATCATAAAAACCAACATTTGGTATTGATAGGATTGACCAGGGTGTCGAAAAAGGATTTTGCTCCCAGAAGAAAAATTTCCCGTGTGCGCGTGTATGCATACAATCCATTATTTTGCAAATTACAATCATACTTTAGAAATCATTGAATTTTAATCAAAAGAGTTTGTGTGAAGCTTTTCGCTGAATTTGTTTTCAGTGGGATTCTTCATGTAAATGCTCGCGCGTGCTCGCGTGTTGCCGCTGATTTTGACACTCTGGGGTTTAATCCGACATACCAACGCATTTGTCGCGTTTTTAACTCTCGTCTGTTGTACTTTCAACTCGTGTTCTTCCGACATTGAGACGAGTGGACATTTCGTCCATGTGAGGTCACCGATTCGACATACCACCATCATCATCATTTGCTGTGTACATTCTTCTCATACCTACCTGATAGCGCATACAATTGAAACGATAATATTTATAAGTCTGTGATAATTGTAGCTGATGGCAACTTTTGTTCCGTGTAAATTGTTTAATGGACAATCTGTCAGCTATGTTAGTTCATTTCCATTGACATGCTCGTCACTTCGAATTATTATGATTGAGTGGAACGTCGTAATTGATGATTATTTCTGTCGAATGAGAGAAAGGTTTGCATTTTTTTTTATTCATTTGTATACAATTTTAGAAGGAATATATTTTTTACATTTGTCTGTACTTAAAAGTTTTCGTTTTGTAATCCTTTTCATGTGTAGCGAGCTTGTATCCTAGATGTCTGTTATTAGCTGCATATTTTTTAGGTGAATATTCTTGTTGGATTTTTTTGTTTGTTTTTTTGTGATTATTGATTAGGGGTCATCTCAAAAAATTTTCTAATTGGTTGGATATTGCATCATGAAGAATCTGATTGGTTCATGATTATGATATCGTTTTGAAATGACCCAATCAGATTCTTGATGATGTAATATTCAACCAATCAATCTATATTAGACAAGGTTTTGAGATCACCCCTTAAAGAAATACGTTCAACAAACAGAGTATGTGCTGCACTGAGGCAAGCAAGACATAAGTTCCGATCACATATTTGCACCTTAAGCCTAATGTAAGAAAATCGAGAGATGAGAGATGGTTGTTCATTACATAAGTGACTGAAATTACCTAGACTTAATTTTCGATTTTGAGGTTTCTCTGGTCCTCTGTATTTTTTTTTATTTGGTCTCTTGTAAACTAAGAAGACAATTTCTCAAGAGGGACACGCCGTTTGCAAGAATATTCTCGACAAAATCGCCGAAAATTTGGCCAGATCCGCCACTGTTATCTATGTGAAGGCAAACATAATAGTGACCCCGAGATCGTGATCTCAATGCTCATTTCTTATACATTTCTTCAAAACATCTTTAGCCATTTTAGCCCTTCAATCCTTACATAGTTAGCAAACGGTATATATTTTGGCCAACAGCGACCCCCCCCCCGGGGGGTGAAAGAAATAAGCGAAATTAGGAAAATAGGGAAGAAATAAAGAGATTTCTATTGTTTCGCATCCTAAAACAGGGAAGAAATAGCGAAATGGTGGGGGGGGGAGATATAAGAACTTTTGGCCAAAATATTTACCGTTGTAGTTAGCAAAATGAGTACCAATTATATGTTGGTTCACATCGTAGCTCTCACGGGAATTGTATGAATCTTCTATTCGTGATAGATCTGGCTCATTAGGGCCTAAAAAAATTGATTATCTGTATAGCGTCAGCCGCTTGCGTCAAGTAAAAACGTGCGCATTTTCCATTTTTTACATGTGTTAAAAATTCTGTCTTTTATTTTGCGCATTTTCAATTTATTGGGTGTCAAATATAGAAAATAAAAAGATTTTCCGCATTCCGCATTTGTTTTAATGACTTTTTATGACGCATATATAATTAATTTTTTAGGCCTTATTGTTAAGATTTAATACAATTTAGATGTATGCTTTCTATCATCCCGTGAATTGTCATTTTCTTCCGCTATTCCATGACATGATGTATTCCCGGTCCTTTCGTCATCAATTCCATATCCCCTTCGAGTTTCTTCCGCTCTTACATTTTCATCTCATTATTAAATGTCGTTCGCGGTTGACCACAGACACTTGAAGAATGTTATTGATTTATAATGTCGTGGATAGACATACCATTATAAAATGATAGTCTCAATTTACGACCCTTTACATTTGTTGATTCTGATGAAGAAATGAAAAGGAAAGGCAAAGGCATGTACTTGCGACAGAGCAAATACAAAACACTACCCTTTCGTACCTAAACGTACTGGCCTTGAGGGTATTCGAAGACAATAAGTTAAAATATTTTTATTTTTTTACAAGCGTTGTTAAAGTGGTCAAAATTATATAATGAAGAACGGCAATCGGGCGTTCGGCGACAGAAGATCTGGCGATTATGGCGCACTTAATTCTAGTGGTTTGTTGGGCCAACTTAGTGTTAAATTTATAAAAACCTGCCAAAAGATTTCCCTTATCCGCCATTGCTAGCAGTATCCAATAATTCCGATCGCTGTTTACACCGTATAGACTTAATTGTGTCAAGAAGAATGAAACTAATTAACTCTGCGTAGCGTAGGACGTTTGTTTAAGAGGCTTTTAAGGATGCTAAAAGAAAAACCATTTCACACGAGGACCTCTCATGAAGAATTTTATGGAATGTAAAAATTTATTTCTATGCTCATGAACTAATTCAAAAGTATCAGGAAAGTCCAGATCCTGTCAAAGATATTTTTATGTGATGGTATGTCCTTACAAGTTATAGTAGTTCGTGAACTACTTAAAAATATGAAGATTGTCAAAGAAAGATATCATTCCTTCTTTAAACATGGCCTAACAAGTTATATATTTAAACGATGTTATTAAAAACTATTCCACTGTTACAGTTTTGACATAACTTTGTTTTTTTAGTTCGTGAATTACTTTAAGAAAATATGCAGATTTTCAGGGAAATAAACCATTCCAACTTTAGATTCTTTGCGGTCATTAGTAGTTTCAAGAGTCGATAAGGTTATAGGTGCAAAAAATTCTTCAAACCTTCTATGCCAACAAGCATGTACTTTTACTAACGATTAGCTAAATATTTTAGATAAAAATGTTGTCTTATTGGTTAAATATTACATCATCAAGATTTTGGCTCGTTTCATCAAAATGAAAATTAGCATTTTCAGTTTTAACAAAACACCAAATGATGACATCTTAGAATGAACCAATCAGAATCTTAATGATGTGATCTTCGACCAATCAAATGGCAAATTTACCGATAAATTTGTAGACAGACCCTAACAATTGTATCAAAAGATTGTACTTGTAAAATGTTGATCTTGTGCTTTGATGTTTGTTGACTCTTCGTGAAGGGGAAATTGTTTGCAAATGTATTAAGTTCAAAAAGTAAACATACCATTTATACCGCGATACAACTCACAAGAGAATGATTTCGTATTAATTATGTACATATGTTGACATGATGTTTCATTTAAAGCCATTTGGTAAATGTTTACACATGGGTTGGCAAGTTACGTTGGTGATAGCAGCTCGTAAAAACTTTAGGGTGGTGTGGCGCGTTTTTCTTTTTTGCTTTGGCGAAGAGCCATTTAATGTTTTTTTATTTTCTATCCGTTATTTGGGAGTCATTCTTTGAATAAAGTCGGTAAGTCTATATTGAATACACGTTGTTTTTTTTAAGAAACACGTTTTGGCCTTTAGCCTTCAATGTTTCTTAGTTTCAATTGCCATT
>JAUKPT010001602.1:0-14866 GCA_032273505.1 Nanomia bijuga
TCATTATTTCGATCGGATTGCAAAAAGGGATCGATTTTAACAGCTTTTTGTCCCGGATCACGGTTCCGGATCGAATAGTATTTAGTATTCTTCACCGGGTCACGTTTGGAGATCGATCATATTACGCGGAGCATAACTCAGGGATCGTTCAAAAAAGATTGTTTTTTATCGGATCGATTCATTGACTACTTGCGGATAGGCCATTTTTTCGATTTTTGATAGGATTGCAGAGGATCGCACCATATTTTGATCGGATCGCTACCAAAATCTTCCGAATTGGCGTCCGGATCGATTTTTTTGTTTATTTTTCAAAAATTGAAAATTATCTTACAACAAGGATAGAGCCCCTTGATCAAGTTCTACCCTCTTAGTCTTACAAGTTCAAGATTTAAACTCCTACGTCATTAGATAATTTAGATATAAAGAAAGATGTTTAATGCAATAAATCATTGTTGTACCAGAGAACTTTGAAGCAAATTTGCTTATACATACTTCCTAAAATATTTATTCTTCGAAAATTGAAAAATTGAAAATTGGAAAATTGAAAATTTTTGAAATGATAAGCAAAAAAAACTGATAAGTTGATAAGCAATTCCAGCACCGGTGTTTTGTTTTGCAATATAATGCACTATATAATCTATCACGTTTTTTAGCAATTTCATCAGTACTATCCTATCTTTAGTTGCTTCTATGAAATAGATCTTATATTTCCAAATAATGTTACTAGATCTCATTTTATCTTCCCAAAATTTGTGATCCGAAGATATTTTTTCCTGATATGTGTCATGGGAAATATTTTCTATACTGTATTGATTTCTGCTATAGTAAAGCAAGAGTTTGCTTGCATATTTATGAGATCATTATGTCTATGCCAATGTCAGAAAAATCAATTAAAACCATTACACCTCTTATTAAACCTATTACTCCACAGTGACCGACAACACTTCGATGAACCCCCGTCAAGTGAACCCAGTGTCCGACAACATTTTTTTGTTCCTACAAACGCTGTTTATGACTTCGAAACCTGCCTGGCGTTGATATGTTGAGAATAAATGATATAACATATGAGACGGGACTCTACTGATCACTAAACAAAATACATTTATTTTCCTCAACAAGGAAAAAATGTTTAATCTCGTTGATGAAACATCTTTTTATTTTCAAGAAAAAAATATTTTTTGGTGTGATGCGTTGCTGCCTGCAAAATGTGCTAGCTGCCTGCGAACGCCGTTCGCAGCGTTCGCACAGTTGTCGGGCCCTGTAAGTTCCTCAAAGTAGTAGTTTGGTTTTCCTCAAATTAATTTCAATAAAGAGACTTTCATTAGGTTTCTTAAATGTCAATTTCCTGCAAGGTATATCATCTCTTATATACATTAAGACCCCTCCCCCATTGGCAATTTCTATCAAGCATATAATCAAAAATCTTAACCCATCGATCTTTGATGCTAAAGAATTTATTAAGTTGGGGTTGGGGTCGAGCATAATCTGTTAAAAAAATTGAAAACATTCCATAAAAAATGTACCACTCCAATGTCCCTAACTCTTCAGTAAAAAAGATAAAACTGTTTGAAATAACGTTTTAAAAGTCAATGTTGCAATCATAATCAATTATGGTTGTCTGTTAAGACGATGGGGGTGAGAGGGTAACTGTCTAACATACATTTTCTGTTAAAAAATATGAAAATCTTTTGAAATGTCCCCTTAGCAAGAATAGAGGAGCTAAAGACCCCCTGTTTACTTCATTCTTTGTATGGATTTTTAGTTAAAATATACGCCATTTTTTATTTCAGTTTTATAACTTTAGTCTTCCTATCAAAGGTCAATAAAACAGAAACAGATAAATACCCACTCAACTTAATCCTCCCTAAATTTGCAACTAATCATCTTTCAACCAAACGTTATAATCTTTTTGTGTAAGTTGTTACAGCAATTGCGTCATCTTTCTTCTGACGTAAGCAAAGTGAATACCTCAAAATATACTCATAAGTGGTAAGGACAAAGGAAAAAATGCTGATAAGGATAAATTTATGGTGGTTTCATTTTGACATCGACAATTTTTAGTATATTTATATGCACTCCTTCTGCTACACCTCTGAAAGGCACGTTTCACTCGAAACAGAAAAGAAAAGGAAAAATGGGAATGAGAAAGAATGGACTAAAAACAGTAAACTACGCTAAAAACTTAACCGTTGCCATACGGATTTCAGGTCTGCCAATAAGAAACATGTTTTCTTGAAAGACTCGCCATGAATTCTGTTCTGTTTGCAAAGATTGAAAAGATCAATTCATTTTTTCAAAACAGCAAAAAATTGTAAAAAATGCATATTAAGAAAGTTCTGCTCTAACACACTAACAGCGGAATTTCTTTTATCCTAGTGTAAGCAGTAAAGAAGTTTACTATGACGTCACTTAGATCATATGACATTTCATATTAATTACTTCTATACCATATAGAAGCATATTTTTGTCAAAACAATAATAATAAATAGCAAACGCATATCTTGCAATTTGTATGAAATATCTGCGGGGAAGAACTATGTTTTTTTTTATTAAAAAATGTATTGATCCATGTATGGATTTTCTCGGTCAGTGGTCACAAGAATTTTATCATAAATTTTATGTAAACGAGAAAAGACTGTTATTTTTTTTCAAAATTGTGCTTATTATTTTACTGAAATTCTTTTATTTACTCAGAATCTTTTATCTGCGATTCTTTTGTTCGTGAAATGCATGTTTATTTCATCTAACCAATGGGTTTAGTATTTTCTCTCGTCCTCAGTCCCTGCTGAGTGTTATATACATATAAATTTGTATAAGATTTAATTTTGATTTTGTCGACTATTTAAAGTTATGTTTACATTACTATCATAGTAAAAAATTATTCGGGAATATCCCATTACGTCATTGTTGTCAAGGAGTAAAACTCATTAAAGGTTTCCTTTTTAGTTAATGTTTAAATAAAAGTTGGAAAACAACGCAATTTCGCCAAAGGGATTTTTCAAAGATGGACTACCTCAACCCGAGGGGTAAATCACTGATGAAAACTCTCGTAAACCTCGACTCAAATTCCTATTGTGTTTGTAGAAATCTCATGAAAATTATATTGCTTAATTCTCGTACACTTTTGAAGAGAGTGATTTACCCTCGCCTCAACCCCCAGTGTGAAATTCACAGGTTTCGTTCGCCGGATATGCGTTGGCGTAGTTAGAAGTGTAAGCCGGTATCAAAAATTTTCTATTGTTTGTACTTTTGTTCTGTTGTTGTAAAGGCTATGAGCCTTGGTACTTAATTTGATATCAGTGACATCATTGTAAATTGACGATATTGTCGGTTTACTATGGTGACATACGCCGGCGTATTTATATACGGGAAAAAGGTTTGTTTACGCCGGATATATCCACCGAAATACCCTTGTATTCCAGACTGGTTCAACCCGAGCCTCAACCCAATTTTAAAAACTAGTCAGAATAAATACTAGTAAAAAGGACTTGCTCTTTGTATAAATGTATGGTTTCCTCCCTTGGTTGAATTTACTCACATTCGGTCGTCTTTGCGCGAGCATTATTTATCAAAAAATATGTAAGAAGAAGTCAACCATTTGAAACAGATAAAGTAGAAAAGTAAAATATTTCATTTTATCATGAAACAGAACAACACTATTTTTTAGAGCGTTTACCAGAAAGCCCAAAAGCATCCCCCCAATGCCTAATTTTTCGCGCCTTTTTATTTTTTTTACCGCGAAAAATCAAAATTTGTTTTTGACAAGTTTTTGTTGTTGATTTCAATGTAAACCGGGTCTTATGGTTTATCGATATCTCTATTGCACTCTACCGCAGAGTTTTTATGTGTTTTTTTGAATCAGAAAAAAGAAGCTTAAATTTTGTTTTATCAATTATTTATACAGCGTCTTTGCATTTCAGAACGAGAAGTTTAGTTGATAGAAAAAGTTGGCGAATCCAGTCTAATGATCATTGGGAAGCTAATACCTGAAGGAAACATCTGAGAAGGTACTGCTTTGCGTTATCTTTTTACATAAACTGATTCTTTCTTTTCCAAGATGAAGTGGGCTTTCAAAGAAGAACACACTCTCGAAAACCGATGTCAAGAATCATCAAAAATCCGTAGCAAATACCCTGATCGAATTCCTGTTATCGTCGAGAAAGCAGCTCGTACAACTATCCAAGATATCGACAAAAGAAAGTTTTTAGTACCAGCTGACTTAACTGTAGCACAATTTATGTACATTATTCGTAAACGAATCCAATTACCTCCCGAGAAAGCTATGTTTTTATTTGTCAATAGAGTTTTACCTGCTACAAGTGCTACTATCGGTTCAATCTATGAAGAACACAAAGACGAAGATGGATTTTTGTATATAGCTTACAGTGGCGAGAATACCTTTGGATCGAATTAAACAAAATGGTCGATTTTTGTTTCCTTCTTGATGATTTGTTCGTTGGACATTGAACGGCAGAACGGTGGATCTGTATGGATACAAAATGGTCATGTTATATTGTTTTTGGGTGAATGGATTTCAAAGAGGACTAAGAATAAGAATCGGCGAATTAGTTAAATGAGTGTTCTCTTTACTTGATTATCAAAACTCTTGTTCGAGATGCTTTTTTCATTAAGCTGAATTGTTTATCCAAAACAAAACAAAAAAAAAACGAGCAGTGAAAAGTTATTTTTTGCTGTTGTTTTTTCCATGTTCCCATTTATGGAAGAAATGAAAAAAATCAAAAAATAAAACAACCACTAACTATGCATAGGTAGTCACATTCAGAATGTTGTATATAAGAAAAAGTAAATCTCCGTTTTTGTAGATTGAATATTATTGGTTTAGTTCAGATTTGTCCCGTATCAATTCTATCAGTTCTGCTTCAGTTTGTTTCGCCTTTTTTGTAAATAAATATATCAGCACAGAAATTACATTAAGTTAACGACTGAACTGTTCTCCTAAATATTAAAATGTCCTTTTAGGTAGAGAAGTGACATTCATGTCCTGTAAAATTTGAAAAAAAATCATTGGCACCAAAAAACAAATTCTTTGAAACTACAAATAAATTGATAACTAGTCTCTGAATACTAATATTCAAATTGAAACCATTACAATACTTATAAACTAATCAATCAATTGAAGTAATTTAGGTATTTTCAATTTAGCATTTTAAAAAAAAAAAATTAATTCATTTGCACAATTGGGATTTTGATTCACTAATTCTTATTTAAAGACTAATTATTAGTTGAGTCTATTGTTTGTATAATAATATAGATTTGTTCTAGTTTTGTATAGTAGTTACTTGAAAGAAAAAAATCGGATATATGTTCCAAGAAAATAGTGATTATTTTGTTTTTATTTGACACTTATCATGATAAGGATTTTGTAAAGTTTTGTCAAGTCCAAAGTGAAACATTTTTTCCAAATGTGTTATGTTGAGTTAAGTTAATTAAATGTGTATTTGAAACAAGTATATAGTCACTTTTTACAATCAAATTTGTCAATTATGTCAAAGTCAATAATATTATGCAAGTGACAAATGTTCATGAATCAAATCCTGTGTATCATGCATCAAGTGTTAAAAAAATGTTTACAGATATATAGATGTTTAATGTAAAATTTTCTGTTAATGTCAGATGTATAATCTTACTGATTGTTGTTTTAAAAAAAGAGACAAAAAAATTGCAAGGCTGTTCATCTGTCGTGATCTATCAATACAGACGTTAAAAATGAAATTAATTTCGTTTAAATTTCTTGTGTAAATGTTCATTTTGCATTAAAGATATAGTTTGGAAGATGGAATTATAGCTTAACTTCCCTTGTTTTATAGACAGATCATGATTGTTATGCACTTAAAGATTTCTTTGTTTTATTGCTACGTCTGTATTCTAATAAAAAAATATTGTCTCTGTTTTGCATTAATTGCAGGTTTATGGGTTAGGGTACATGCAGTTTCTGGAACATTACCAACTTATTTTTACTCACAAAATAGAAGATGAATTAAATATCCTAATAATTTATCATCTTAATCTAACAGCAGCATTCTGCAGCTAAGTTGTAAAATACAATTATCTGCAATGCATTCCCCTACACACATATACATTAATGTATTTCGGAATTGCTTGTCCTTCTCTTGTATTTGCTAGTTTGTCATCTCTGGAAGAATTAATGCACAACACAGCAATTGTACCATCTTGAGTCAGATTGATTTAGAATGAAATAAAGTTATAACCATGGTGATGTGGATTAGTCTTGCTATATATCGGGTGTATCAATAAAAGTAGAACCCAAAGACTTGAAGAAAAATATTATTATTATAAAGCCAATGCTGAAAGTATGAGAAATTCTTTATTCATTTTAACTGATAGTAACCTGCTTTTTTTGATACACAACAGTATATAAATATATATCCCCTATGTGGTATTTATGAAAATTTTATGATATTTTTTCAAGTGATCTTGTTTTGAATTGTAAACTTTTTTTGTTTTGTTTTTACTTGTTTTCTTTTAATCTAAGTCCAGTGTGAATAGCTAATAATTTATAATTGTACATGAGTGTGTAATTTATGTTAATTTCCATTTTTTTTGTATTAATGTCTCCTAATATATCACTTAGAAAATGAACTATTTTTTATTGATGCATTCCCTCTGATATCTAATAAGAATAAAGAGTCAATTTTCTTTTGAAATGGGTTAGATCAACTCGATCAAGGATGGGGGCACATTGCAATCATCGCCACTCAATGCAACTTTTCGATTGGCAGGAAAATGCAAGGATATAAAAAAACTTTTATTAGAACTGTAAACAATTGTCTTGAAAAGATAGTTTTTTTGGAGAGTGAATTTTTACTAATGCTGTATTGTAAATTATCAATTTTGTTATAATCAGGCATGAGAAATGCTCAGGGATGGCTTCGCTTGCCTAACATGTGCGGTTTTCAGGGAAAATCTTTTCAATCTGTTCTCATGTCTGTATAATTAAAAGAAAACAATCAGTTTAAGTTTTCAGTTTCCAAAACAAATATATCAAAACAGAGTGTCATCATTTTATGGTGGACACAATTTTAATTTCGTTGTACAGTGAATTGAAAAACAACCCAAATAACTGTTACGAGTGTAGTAATTTAACTGCGAAAAATTGTCATTAAAAACATGAAAAGGAAAGCATTTGATGGTATAGTAGGGTTTAGGGGTAAATTGATAAAATTGTTGATAGTTCGATAAATTAACGTGCCTAAAAACTAAACTATTAAATAAGGTCGTTGTAAATACAAACACTAAAACGAACATTTGGTAACTATTTTTAATTTAAAGAATTATTTTTGTTGGCAATAAAAGTTGTTTCTGTTATTTTCTTCATTTTTAAAAAATGTTTCTAGTACACAAAAAAGCTCTCAAAAGTTAAAATAGGATTTCTTCTTATAAAGAACTTGGCTCAAACGTAGCTATTTTGATTCTTAGTTCAATCTTTACATTTATACACTCATGCAATGTCTTCCTTGAACAACAAAAAAAATTGAACATGCATTAAGACAATTCTGACTAGAAAATGTAAAAAAGTGTTGGGTGCTGAATGCAGATGTGCATCCAGGGGACAGATGTTTGCAGGGAATTGTGAGCAAACAAAGAGTTATGAGTGCCAAGAACTGATGGATGAGGATGATGGATGATCTAAGTGCCTTCTATCCTCAAGATGGTAAATGAATTCATATTGAGGTTTCTCAGAATTAGCCTTTTAAAAAAAAGTAATCTAATATTCATTAGCTTACTTCTTTAGTACTTAATTCAGCCTAAAGAAGAAAACAATATTCTTTCAGTTGTCAGCAATTATTAAATATAGGGTATCCGGAAAAAATGTATCTACTCACTTCGTAGTAGTTGTTATTCTGAAGATGGCTACAAAATTATGAAAGATGCAACCCTTTATTTAATTGTGTATGATTTTAATACTTTCGCATTTAAACCAGTAGTCAATCTTATCTTTTTAACGTCGATTCATAAAATACATGATTTACCTTCATAAAGCAATTGAGGTGACAATAGAATTGCATGTGTAAACAATTTTTAAGACGTTATTCATGAAATATTACAAATGTGTGCAGCAGCAATAAAACTTTTTATCATCTGCATAATTTAAAAAGCTACTAAAGATAAGATACATTTTTTCCGGATAAACTGTATATACACTAATACCTTCACAGAGTTATTCTAAGTTCAAAGTCCAATTGACAATCAGGTTTTAGCAGATCTTTAAAATGATTTTTTGGTTGAATATTTGAAATTAAAATGTCCAGTGTTGAATTTTTGTCCAAAATATTGCTCCTCCCACTAGCCCTGCAATTGAATATATCAGGAATTGTCAACCAAACTTCGTGATGATGCAAATTTGCAGACAAACCTTAATCTCCTCAACAATTACATTGGATTCAGTGAAAGGAATTTTCATCCAAATTCAAATATTTTAGCTGTTTGATTGGTTAGAAAATTACATCTTCATTATGATGCTTATTGTTTGGTTTTAATTTAAAATGTCATAAACCAATCGAAATCTCAATGATATAAATAATTTCCAACCAATCAAAAGATAGAATTATTTTGATGACAACCCCTAAGGGATCATCGCAAAACTTTGTCTTATTTAGACTTGATTGGTTAAATATCATGAAGATTTTAATTGGTTTACAAAAAGATTTCACTAAAAATTTTATTCAGTTTTATTCAATTTGTGACATCTTTAAATTTATGTTATAAAAATCTTGATGGTGTAATATTCAACTGATCAATTTTTGAGTGAACCAATCATGTCATATTCAACCAATTAATTGTCTAAATTAGATAGACAAACTTTTGAGATGATTCCTAACTGATGATGCTAATTAACAAAGAAAAATATTTTTGAAACAACTGGAATGAGGAATTAATTATGGATTAAGGATGAATAAATCATTGAAATAATATCTACCATTTAGCATTACTTCTTGTTTTTTGTATAAACTTAAAATTTAATTATCCCCCTGAAACTCATTAGATATTATTAATTGTTCTTTGAATCTTTATTTTTCAGGATGCAACTGCTAAAAACAATATTCAATCTTAAATTGGATCATTTCCTATAGATATGATATTGGTTTTTTGTTTAAGATGTTTAGTTTTAAACCCATACGGTGCTGCTTTTTCCAATGAGCTTCCATTCCATTAAATGATTCTACCACAATACAATTGGAATTCATTTTTTTCTGAACAATTATTACCTAATTGCTTAGGCATGATTCTTGGTAGAAGATCAGGAATTTGTTTTGTATTTAGTGGAATTACCACTACTTTTACGATGATTGTCTGCAGGGGAAGGCACTAACATTTGTCAACCTCCGTTATAAATCAGCCACAGTTGAGGTTGGTTGGATTTTTTGGCATATCTTTTGGCGTTTTTCCCTACGGGACTATCTAAAAACATATCTAGTTTTTTGCAGTTCAGACTCAAGTCCTGACAGTTCTAGTGCTAACATAACTAATTTGAGAAATGTTCAATTTTCTGTGGTCTTACATTAGTTTAAAAAATTCTGTTTTCAGGTACATGATTCTATGCTTCTATGCTACAAAAAGTTACTTCACACCTTAAACTCATCGAGTTTGTACGAAGTGACGAGTACCCCAGATTGGATAAGACAATAATTCCATTTTTGAAGGGAATGGGCATGATGAGTAGCCATAAATGATAGGTATAGAATAAAAAAGGAAGGGGGTATAATGACATAGGACATGACTATGTAGCTGTAAATATGATAGATTGTTATTTGTTTTTGTAAGTCTCAGGTACATTTTATCTAACTAGGACCTCATTCAACCATTTATTATTATTTATTTTGATTATTATGTTTATTTTATTAAAATTATTTCTTTAGCTTCCCAAATCTTTTCTCTATATACACATACATTCATATCTCTGACATCGTACAGGAACCTTATAACTTCTCTATATGGCCTGTTCATTCCAAAATTGTTTCCAAATTTCTTCAATCTGTATCACATGAGGGTATTTCACCTATGCCTCTTATTAACAAAAAGAGTAAGTAACCAATCTGAAATGTTTTTTCCAGTTTGAATCTTAATCTAAGAAATTTGTAATGACTATCATCCAATCAGTTAAGTCAATTAAAGAAAATGTTTTCAGGTACTTGCTGCAAAAGGTTTGTATCTTGGTTTGGTACTCATAGTGTAGTTCAGAATGATTTTACTTTCCATTCTTGAGTTTTTCATCTAATTACCTGCTTTTATAATAACCCAGGGGTTTGTCTTTAAAGTTTTCTTGGTCTAGGAATCCAATTTATAGCCGTGAATAATTAAAAAAAACTTCAACTGGGGAATTTCCTTGGTAACTCATGCATTTTTAAATGTTTTTTATGGTGGTGTTTAAAGAGGTCAATAGTTATGATGTTCAAACCATAATTGTTCCAGTTTTAGAATCAACAGTCGAGCCATGAGGCAAACAATGATCACTTGGACCCTATATCTGTATAAACATTCTTCAGAATATTTGGATCATATATTTCATTATTTTTAAATACAAAATTGAAAAATAATTATTTAATTATGTTTGTAAAAAGGGAAGATAAACTAACTTATTCTTTTTGAGATACTTCTTATGTCAACAACTCTTAAGTAGTGTTGGCAAATATTTACCTATAGTCAGCATTTTTGTATTGCACTGTTATTTCATCAGCTGTTGTAAGTGGTATTTTATGTCGTTCAATCAGAAAATTCTTCTAATTCTTAACATTCTTAACATCAGAGAAAACAAAGCATTAAATACATGATTTTTGTTTACTTTCTATTAAATAGAAATACAGCACTTTTTTTGTTAAGTGTTATTTGTAAGATGACAAAAATAGTCTATCATGCAAAATTTAGTATTTTTTTTTTAATTTGATACTGTGCCAAAGCTTTCAGCCAGAATATTTACTGTTGCCTAAAATCAGGAAACAAAAAATATTTTTCGCTTGCGAAGCAATAAAAAATATGGATGAGATGATGATGGTTGTTGCTAAATCAATTTGCCATTTTTTGTATATCATATTAACTGTTATCAACAATTGTCTAAGTGTCTACCTCCCTTTACACATAAAGATTTCCATGTATGTTATTGCTGCAGATTAATGAACCATTCGTTTGATGAACAAAAATGATAAAAAGGACTCAGAATATGATTAAATGATTGGTGTCAACAAAACTTTGAAAACCATTCAGTATGTCTTTTATGGTCATCAGATAGTGACAAGGGATCATCTCGAAAGTTTGTCTTATTTAGACTATTGATTGGTTCTTCATGATGATTTAATATTCAACCAATCAATAGTCTAAATTAGACAAAGTTTTGAGATGGGCCCCAATCTAAATTTAACATCTTTGTTTCCTATCATGTTAAATGATCAATTATTTCTAAAGGAATTTGTTTACTTCATGTTAATGATCTTCCTTTATTAATATCCTGTTAAATAATGATATTTCTGTGTTGTATACAAACAGTTTTTAACGTTCAACGTATGCTTTCTTCTTTCTCCCACAGCCTTTTTCTGTGATTATCAATTTTTCTATGATTTTCTTCATTAAGGGGGGGGTTTTTCAACATGAAAATATGATAAATTTATAGAGATGTGGGTGTAAAAAAAATGTTATTTTCACCAGAAGAATATCCATATTTTGAGAGGGTTTTTGGTCCATATGAGTAAAAAAGGGTGCCCCTAAAAAAATGTTTAAAGTTAATAATGGATCAGATAGCTGGATTGAGCATAAAAAATAGGTGGAAAAGGGTAATGATTTGCTATGCCTGTAGTTTGTTTTGGATACCTAATACCTCCCCATCAGGATGTCTCATCTTCTACCCTAAACCCCAAATTCAGTCTGGCAGAAATATCTGGTTATCCATTTTTTTTGCTGTTTGTTTTTGCAACTTTGTATTTTTTCATCTATATTTTCAAGGCACTATTTTTACAAAACAACATTAACAGTACTAAACGAAGAATTTTTATCAGAATCAGCAACATTCGCTACTTAGGAAACGCAACATACTTCAAAAGGTTTTTTTTTCTCAATATGTTATTCATTGGAAACAAATTGATCTTGTTTTTCAATAGAATATTATATTATATATATTTTTCTTGAAAAAGAGAAGAATCTAAAGTATTCATTCAATTAGAAGATCGATTGCTTCTGATATGTTATATATGTGTGAATAGAGAATATTTAACATGGATGATGTTAATTTGTTATTTAGTGTGTTGCTTTTTAATTGATTTTCAAATGCTGGTGGTTATTTTTATAGCATCATTGCCATTGGATTTTTATTTTTATTTTCATCATATTTGGAATTGATTTTAATCTTTAATTTTCCTGAACTGTACTTATTGCTTATAACCTTTGAATTATTGGAGCTTATATCGAAAAGGAAAATTGATATATCAATCTTTTTCTTCGTGTATAATCTCCAATACTTAAATGAAAATGAAAGATAGAAGATGGTAAATAATTTCATTTATTATTACATCATGCATGATGGGGAAATTTGGAATTTCGGTGGCTGGGGTATAATTAAGGAATTTTGGCCAGAATATTCACTGTTGACTCGTCGTGAACTTTCGAATTATATACTGAAATCCATTCTTTCATTCTTCCTAATTTACTTGTCCTTCGCACTACTTAACGCCACTGATGTTCAAGTGTTTTGAGTCTGAAGATTGTTTTGTACGAAAAACAAGCTTGTCATAACTAAAACAAAATAAGGATTACAATAGAGATAAGGGATTGTCTGCAAATTATCAGCAAATTTGCCATTTGATTGGTTGAAAATTATGTCATGAAGATTTTGATTGGTTGACTTCAAATTGTCATCATTTGATGATACTGATGCTACTAAAAATGATGAAACTATTTTGTAACAAACCAATAAGATTCTAGATGATATAACTTTGAACCAATCAAACGGCAAATTTTACCACAATTTGCAGACAATCCCAGTGAGAAGTTGGTCCCTTTTTTGCTGTTCGAGTGGAAAATTTGTAAAGTAAGTCTGTCTCAGTGACATTTAGGGGGACTTGATTGTCATGGTCAATTTACTGCTTATCCTAGTTAATAAAAATGATAACATATTTGTTCCAGTCATTGATTTTTTATCTATTTGTCCTAATCAGATTTTGCAAAACAAAACTTTGTCCCAGTATACAGCTGTTGGATAAAATCTGTCAAAATGCTGCAATGTTCTGGTCGAACATTTTTCTGACTTCCTCTGTGAGACAAGATGTATTCACCTTTTCGAGTTACGTCACTAATCTCAATGTTTGGCACTGCCAAAAGGGTAGCTGTTGTCAGCTATTGTAGCTTAAGTATTAATTGAGCGCATAATTTTGATAAAATATATTATAATATATGTATTTATTTAACAAAAAAGATTTTGCTCGTTTTGAACATTAATTTTAATGGATCTCTAAAAATAGTTTTTCAAAGTCATTTTTGATTTTATCTTCTTCTTTTTCATCATTTTAATACAATTGACCTCATTGGAAAAAAAGAAAAAGAAGGTACTTCTTGTGATATAAAGATCACCTCGCTCTGATTACAACTTCCTGTATTATATCCAGTTAAAGTTCTTGTTTTCAATTTTCTGATACACAGTGTAGCTACCATTTTGACAGTCCCAAAAAATTGAATTACGTCATCAGTGACGGCACGCTGGAAAGGTGTATAAAGAGCCAAACTCGTATCCGACTCACTCGTCTCCGACTCACAGCTCTGCCGCGCAGAGATAAATAATGTCCATTCAAGACTGGAACAATAAATCAACCAAAGTATTATACCCAAAATGATAACGTCATCAAAAATTAATTATTCCTTTTCAACAATTGACCAACAATTCAGGTGATGGAGCTACATGGAAGGTCAGTCAAATTCAATACCCTTGCATTGTTCAGGTCTGAAAAAGAAAAGGTCACCTTTTCACTAGAGGAAATGAAATATTCAAAAGGAAGTGGGGTCTTTGATTTGCGCGTAAAGTGTGTTTGCAGCATAATTTTTTTCTTTTTTTTTTTGAATTCATTTTTTTGCACAGAAATTTGCATAATTTTGATTTTGATTTACATAAAAAACAAATTTTAATAGAGGATATTGAAATGTAATAATTTTGATTAAGAAATAGAAGTGCGGAACATTATTCAAAACCAATAAAATTGAATGGTTTAATGTTATCTGGTTGGTGACGTCATATTTGGCAACCAGTTTGATTGGATTGTTAGATGATTCGATTTTATAAAGGTAAAAATATATTTCGTGTTTTGATTTATCATTAAAAATGTCAACCTGTCAACGTGGTGTATTACACGGTGTAATTCACTCACAGAATTTCTTAGTTATGTTCAAAATAGGGCTCCTGTAACAAATCCAAACATAAAAACATTGATGAACAGCTTAAGTTCGACCGGAAAACACATTAATGGTTCTCCATATCAGAAATCAAGTTTTCGTAGAGAAATGTTTGGATTAATGATTCAGGAAAGTCCTGTACTTTGGATAACAATTAGATCTTTTTAACGAAATAGTAGACAATTTTATTGAGTACTTACTCGGTTTTAAGAAAACTGAACGAGGTATATTTGGTCATCCATCAGCTTACTACGGTATGATGGATCATGGCTTTCTTAATAGAACACGGCCTACTATTATGCCTTTTGAGGCTAAAAAATGGATAGCCGAGAATTGCTTAAAATGTCTGTGTTTAGTACAGATCGCGTTATTTTGGGTATATCAAATATAGTGTTATCCCAATGACCCTGTACTTGTATTTGTCAACGTTTGTAATTGAAATTTTTATAAAGAAAAAAAA
>JAUKPT010001603.1:0-14866 GCA_032273505.1 Nanomia bijuga
TACAAAATTTGTAAAACGTCGGAAATTACTTCATACCACATCTTACATTTCGCTTAATTACTGAAGAACAATAAATACCCAGCAAATAATCTTTTGCTCCTCGTTCAGCCAGATGATGAAGGTTTTGATATACAAAATATTTTTTCAAACTGGCTGGATATAGGCGACGAACATACGCAATTCATTAAATAATTTGACATCTGAATAAATACTTCACATAATGCATTGATAGAAGGAAATTTCATCAGGCTTAAGAACAAAACCTCCTTTGAAAATTGAAAAAGAGATTTTAAAGAATCTTCTCCAGTGAATAATGGAATATTGCAAATTAAAAAAATAGTACCAAGTTAAACATTTTTCTCTTTCCTCTAGTTTTAATCTTGACATAAACATTTATAAAGGGGTCACATCAAGAATTTTGACTTCAATCAAAGGTTTTTGATATATTCTACAATTGTGTCAAGTATTATCTTATAGCTTTTCATTAAGGCTGTTTTCGATGGAAGAATTCAAAGACCCTTCCCCATGTGAAAAAGCCATGCAAAAATCAAATCCTTAATTCGCCTCTATGACTGCAAACTTGTTTATTTTATCGTGAATTACACACTTTCCTGACTTGTTTCGAGCTTGTTCGAAAACAACTACATAACAGAATTACATAATTCTGGCCTTATCATTTTGACCCGGAACAAAATCCTATTATTTGCGTGCAGCAGTTGAAGGTGTATGGCTAAAACATGGCCTTTTATCTTTAGGAAATCTATCGATACAACCTTATTCTTCATTTATGTAATAAGAATGGATAACAAAGACGCAGAAAAAATGCTGCAAATTCTTAACGAAGATAAGAAGATATTATTTCACGCTAAATTGATAGTGATTCCAACTTACATACTGATAAAATTCTATAAACAGATTTTGTAAATCAGCTCTGGGTCAACAAAGTATCAAACATCTAGAAATGGTAAAACTAAGCTTTAGCATATGAAACATGAAAATCGATAACTTACTGTTACCCTTCTTATCATTATACATCGAAAGTTTTATTTTTGTTTATCCAAGTTCTAAAAATCAAAGATAACAAAACGGGGCTTGGTTTACTGGATGGTACTTTATATCATGGCAAATTGAAGCAGAAAAAATGAAAAAATAGCTGAAAGTACACACCTTGAAAAAATTATAATATAAATAAAAAGGCAGGAATTTACAAATAACTATAGGATAAATAATTTGAATTTGAAAAAAAGTTTACCACGCTATAACTATTTGCAACCAAATCTCTTTCCATTTAATTCATTTTGTGACAACTAATGATTATTGTATCAATTTCTTAATTCATTATATAAATACTAAAAAGATTGTTTATATACTTAGTTTATCCAAAACTTTAGAATCAAGAATAACAAAAAAAGGTTGGGTTTACAAAATAGTATTTCATCTCAATAAAACTAGAATAAAAGGATAAAAGATATTTGGAAATACACTCCTGATAAAGTTATTAAAGGTTTGGATTTACGCCTTACAGATAACTATATGGTAAATATTTGGACATTGAAAAACATATAGAAATTTACCTGGTGAAAACCATAAACCACCACATTTCTTTCCAATGACACAAAAACCATCTAAAATGCCGTTGGGACATGATGTTAAAAATAACAACCTTGAAACTATTGGCGCCTTAAAGAACTAAACGTTAGCTTTAAAACTATCAAGGATGTAATGATATTTAAATAGAAACTTTTATATGCGTCAAAACACGTCAACGCACAAACAATCAACACAAACAACCACAAATGATGGAAGTGCTCGTGTATTCATCAGTGTTTTTCTAAACACGTTAGTGGTCTGAAATTGCAAAAGAAAAATTACGTTTGACATATAGCGCGGCCACAATATAAGATCTGCACCACGTAGCGTTAATGAACGTTTACAATCTAAACATTTGAAAGTGAGGGTTCGAACCGGGTTTTTTGTTGACTCATCAAATTTTTTGTCTAACAGAAAACCCAAAATTCGAATGATTGTAAATTAATTTCACCTGACCTTCATGGTGATCCTTAGAAATTTCAGTCAAAATGATCCTAGAAATCAGATAAAACAGCCTCGATTATGTCTGAAAAGCAATTTAAATAGAGAATCGAACTTTTTCGAAATTAAGACAAATCCTGAGCTTTGAATGAAAAGAATCATCTCCAATTAGTGAAATCAGTACATGAAAAAGGGAAATTAAAATCATCATTACATGTCATTATCATCCACTAGTGATAGAATACGAAGTTCCAAACAATCTTGTTTTTGTAAGTGTTATTTTGAAGTGTCTTCTACGCTCCGTGTTCTATGATATTTAGAAATAGCTTGCAATATTGGTCAAGGTTTATTGACGGAAAAACGGTAATTTTTCTCATCTTATCCACAAAGAAATTCATTAGTTTTAAACCCTTAATTATGAATTTAGAATGACCTAGTGTATTCAGTAATCTTAGACCACAACGAAAATAACCCTACGTGTAGATAGTGCATTCACATGAATCAAAGGTTATTTCGCCATGTTTGTTTGTGAGCTTGACCATGATTGTGTAGGAAGAAAGCAAAAAAGCATACAATAAAGAAGCAAAAAGTATTCCCAAATGAGAAGGAAAATGACGAGGTTGTAATTCCCTTTTGTCCGTGACGTGAAATGGACAGCGTTGTGAAAAATAATTAGGCTTCAAAGACCCTCTGAAAACTCACCCATTAAGCATCTTTCATTGATTAGTTCTTTACATTTCCAAAGCCTTCCTTTCCCTTTCAAAGTGTAAAATAATGGAATTGATAGCGGCTAACAGATTGCCAAAATTTACCAAAATTTTTAAAAGAATTTTGAAAAATACGACGAAAGCCAGATCATTAGAAAACCTTTTTTAGATTTTTGATAGCTGCATAAATTTTCGTACCAAGTCTATTGATAATATGAAGAACTCAACCCCTTCTTCTCCGAAGTACCCTAGTGAAAACCACCGAGGTGAGTTCTGACCGTGACTTTGAAATTAAAGGGTAAAAGTCATTTTACATACTACAAAGATTATTAGGAAGTATATGGTTTTGGATAGTTCCAGTTTATTATCTAAAACGCGATTACATTAGATTTTTCTCCTTACAAACCACTCACAGTGTACTAAAGACGACCGATCAACTGATCTGTAACGTAATACATCATACAGCTATAACGTGTTCATGCTCATTTAAACTTCAAGGATGCTCAACAACTCTCAATGAGTTAAATCGATTATTGTAAAACTTTCGTGTAGTTCCTGTTGCGAAATCGTTCAAGTGATGTTTCATAGGTTGCTGTCTTTTCCTTGACTTGTTATAACTAGTAAAACCCAGGTTTTTGCTTTTGGACATTACCCTGCATCGAACGACAGTGAAGCAGCGGTAAATATCGTTTATAAACAACGATATCAATGCTACCCGGAGAAATTTGTCTGCAGTTTGCCGGCCAAAAATGAACCCCTGCCAACCCAACCTGGAGTATATTTTTTAAAATGTTGCTCAATTTCTTCGACAGGGCGTTTAACAATTATACATTCTTTTAACTGTTTGAAGTGATTATTCATCAACTACAATTATTTTGATAAAACATGGTACTTTTGAAAAAAAGATGTGCTCTTCTTGTTTCCATAACCATTTCCCCTTTGGTCATTCCTGGTCTTACAAACTATATGACTAAAGGTTTTACATTGCATTTTGTGCAGTCAAATTTAATTTTTACTTTGAAAGTTGATACAGCGAATGTGTCTTTCCACGGCCTACTAATAATATTATTAGTAGGCCGTGGTCTTTCATATCAGTTGATCAACTTTTTTTGTTTAGTAGAAACAAGATACCCCTGGTATCGCAACCCATGAAACAACAGATCTGAGAAAGATCTTTTTAAAATGATTGCTTCACTTTAATCAATCTTTTTTTTCTTTATCGTCAATAAAAGGTTCCTCTAATGATGTTTTGCATAATATACCTAGAGTAAATAACAGATTTCTCTTTAGTTCCTTATAATCAGGGGATTGTGGAATTAACGGCATTGTTGAAATAATGATAATAGAAAAATTGCGAAATTACGATAAGAAGGGGAAGAGTGTTAATATACTAATGAAAAATAAAAATTTTAATTCGAATTCGCACGAATTTGAAGGGGAAATGGTATTTTTCTACCAGATTAGATTTTTGATTTTGTTGCCAAGGAAAGAGTATAAAGGTGTTGAGGTTGAAAATTAATGTTAACACAAAACTAAACAAATTATACACTCTGTATTATTATAAGAAACAGCTTCAGCTTTTTACATTCGATAACACTTACAGAAAGCTTTAGTCTAAAAACCTTACATTTACGGACATAAAAATTTAATATGCCAGATAGATCCTTTTATTTTCCAACCATAGCTGATTTGCTTCCACATTCCTCACTTTAAAAGTAATACAAAAACTCACACTAAAGATTACCGAGCTCTCGTTTGGAAATCCACATGGTCAGAAAAAATAAGAAGTAGAAATTTTACTTAAAGTTACAGAGTTTAAAATGAATATATGTTATAAATAAATAAATAAATATATATAAATATATAAATAATATATAAATAAATAACAATTCAAGAGAATTAGAAATATACGATTATAATATATATAATTCAATTTTGAATTGTCATTGCAATACCTTTCATCTAAATTGAAGAGAAATATAGAAGATGAAGAGTACAAAAAGATATGTTCACCTTGATCTTTGTCTTTCCCAATAAATTAAATCTTCAAGAGAAAGGTCTGATACAAACAGAAGAAGAAATACAAATGAATAAAGAAGCGAATAAATGAGAAATCAATGAGTAAAAATAATGAAATAAGGATGAACATATCGGATTCTAATTGGCTTTCTATTTGCGAATTTTGTATAGGTTTCATTGTCTTTAATTCAATCACATGCAGACTTAAAACCCGCACATAATAAAGGGTTTAACGATCTGAAAAAGAATCTGCGATTTAATTCAAATCTAGCGGAATAATAATTCTCACTTGAAAACAAAGTATTGTTTGATAATATTTTAAAAAGAGAAATTTAAGAATCCAATTTCTATATGGATAAGATATTTTTGCATTTGCTTTGAAAAGGAAGTGATTGTACAATAGAGAATAATTTAATCAAGTGACGAAACGGCTAGCAGGTGCATATTAGATGTATCAAAATAAAATTTATATTTTAAGCATTAAAATGATGTTATCAGAACCCACTCTCAAACGTCAAAGTAGATCAGAGTGATGTGACGTGAAATAAGCGTGGGAGAGATACAGTTGGGTAGGAAACCGACAGCGTATTGACTTCTAAGAAAAACCGGCAAAATTTGCTAAAGTGTTTCAACTGATATCGGTGATTAAGGGATGACTTATTTACATTTATATTTTTTACAGATCCTTGGGGAACTCCATAAGTGATGGTATTTACTTCAGAGTTTACAGAATTTAAAGAGATTGTTTTCTATCTTTTAACCCTAAACGTACTGGGGGAGGGGGTGGTATGTGTGTGTGTAGGGGGTGAAACCCACATATTTTAATTTATTGTCTTCACATACCCGAGAAAATGTCAAAAAACGCACAAAAAGACCAGTACGTTAAGGGTTAAATAATAACCAAGGAAGTGCATTATTGGGTGAACCATAGTGTTCTAACTTTTGTAAAAGAGTAGTGCGATTGTCAGTATCGAATGCCGTTTTGAGATCAACATCCATATTTTGTTATATAAAGAGACTTTCTTATGGATTCTGTTCTAGAAATTAGGGAGTGTGAAGTGTGAAGAGTGAACATTTTTTATTCTTTGCTAAGTTTTAGTATCTTATTAGGAAATGATCAGCTTCCAATTTGCTTTTCAACAGTATATAACATTTTGATTTTTGACGACTTTCATTTTCTCCACTATGTGTTATCTGCTTTTTTGGAATCACCCCCATTATGCGAATAAGAAAAAGAATAATTTATTGTAAAAATACAATGATATAATACTGGTGTAACGTTAAATATAATTAATCAAAAATAATGCTAACTTAGGTAAGGGTTTCTAGACCCTCATTGAGCTTCTATACTGTAGAGATGATAGTAAAGTGAACAGTAAAGCAGCTGGTACATGGTATCACGGTTTGAGAATCATTCTTTGCGCGCATATTACGAAATTGTCTATACATTCTGTACAAACATGATTTTGATCCATGAAAATTAATAGGTAGTTTCTACTTATCAACTAATTGTTTGATAGCGTGCAAATAAATAATTTTTTGAATTTATTCAGATCATATTAAAACAGTATTTACCTACAAAAAATGATAAAAGTAATGCATTGAGTGGTCTATTTACCTATGAAAAATGATGTATCTTATACATTAATTGAACTTTGGTAAAACCGTGATTCATATCTAAGAAATCTGAAATTTTGATATATTAATTTTTCTTGTTGAATTGTGATTTAGAGATCCAATTTCAGATGAGTGCTATTTTGGCTCATTTCCAGAGAGGCAGTTTACGCATTGAAGAAAAGTAAAATTGTCAAAAATCAAAAAGTTAGGTACCATTGGAAATTAAATTAAAATTTTTTCACCATGGACACATCTTTTTCTTTTTCGATTTATATGATATGATTTCAAAATACTCAAGAGTGTTAAGGTGGTGCATGGCCTTTTTAAACACGGCCGTATTTATTGCCACTAGGTTTTCGAGTTACGGAGTTTGGGACTAGCTGAAACCTGGGTAATTCATGGCGAATCTTTGTTCCATTTTTAACACAATGTTCAAATTATTTCAAATTTTGAAAAAAGAATGGGGGAGATATTCGTTTTCTGAGGACCAAAACTTCAGAACCACGATATGTCAATGTATATAAATAACACACTCATTGGCGAAACTACCGGGTCGGTGGGTGGGTGGTGGGGGGGGGGGGTGTTACACTATACCTTGAATTATATATTGCAAGAAAAATCACTAAAATATCATCAAGAATTGTCGAGTTATTTAACAATATACAAAATACCAATTATTTCGTTAAATATTACAGATTTTTATCTCCATATTAAATATATATCTTAGAAATCCACTAATGAATCCTTCCTGAAATTTTGGTTATATAAGTTTGATCAGAATCTACTTTGCGTAAAAAAGTAACGGCAACAAATACGGCCGTGTTTAAGAATACCATCGTATAAAGAAAAAAATGTTTTTTTATTTAAGTCAAAAAAGCAAAAAATTCTCATTATCAAAGTGAATTACAAATTGTAAGAAATTTTCTCCTTTGAGATACTCCCCTTAATAGATACGACCTGACTCTACAATACCACCACCGACTCATTCTTTTTGGTCCATTGGTCCATTACGATAATAAAGGGGCACAGTTAACAAATTTTGTCGCTAAAAGTTGGGGAAGCAAAAATATACCAACACGGACCTAAGCCAAAAATCTCATGATTGTATCAAGAGGGAAGATTTCGGTCTTAAATATCAATAGTAGTCGCGAAGAAAGGGTGCGGCAGACGCCCAAACAGGATAGCCGAACGCCAAAATAATATATAGACGCACCCTCAATATATATTTAAAAATACTTCGACACCAAACTTTAGGTTTATTGTTTTTTCTAGTCTCTGGTGGCTGGGGTAGATGGACGAATGACACGGGTTGCACAAAAACATGCGGGGGAGGGGTTATCACGTACCACAGAAAATGCGACAAGCCGACAGCCCAACATGGAGGTGATGAATGTGCTGGAGACGAAGTAAAAACTGAAACCTGCAATAATCACAAGTGCCTAAGTAAGTATTCATAGTTCCGAGGTTTTTTAAAAAAGCGTGCTATTTTGGTGATAAACTTAAGCGATTTGTTTCCTAGTGCTTGTTTAAAGTCTAACGCAGGTAAATTTTGAGCTAAGCAAGCTTTTGACTTGATTTTTTTTTTAAATCCGCATAACCTTTTGTGATCTATCTGATTATCACCACTAAACTAAACATACTGTTTTCTGACCATGATAATTCCCCTTTAAAAGGTATTAGAATAACGTATTTTAGGTTTAGTTTGTTATGGGGCAAAAGACGATACATACGGCGAAATCACTGCTCCTAAATCTGGTAAAGTAAAAACGATCAAGTTAATTCATAAATCTGGGTTTGTAAGTTGTGTTGAATCTTATACTGCATATTGGGGATGCGACGTTTATTCTCACTTCAAGTTTTCGATTTTTATCACAGATGCAAACAAAAATATCTTGTTTCCAGATCCATCTAAATTAAAAACTCACGACAACGGCATTAATCGTTACTTCCTTGGTGGTAAAGGTATAAACGACATGGAACTTTCTCTAGAAAGATCGACTCCACTAAAGGTCGTAAAGGGGGAAACGTTTCATCTTTGGGATGGACAAGATTTAGCAGATTATACTGAGCAGAACAATGGTGGAGAACATTGTGTAGATGCGGAATTCATTTATGAGAAGTGAAACACCAAAAAGAAGTTGCATCTGGAATAATTCAGATTGAAGCGTGTCAACTTTAACTTGAATTTAACCTTTTGCAATGAGTTTGCAAATTTTCAATTTAAATTAACCCTATCCCGACTGGGCTCTTTGAGGTTGTTTATATGTCGCACAACAAGAACTGTAAAAGGTTGTCCGAATATATATTGTGATGCGCGGGACGACGTTGAGGGTGGAGGTGATTCCCCATACCTTGATACTCGATTTTTGCATGGCTTTTGACGACTTTAAACCTCCTCCCTCCCCCTTTCTTTATATTTCCCAAGCAAGTACTCTTATGGCGGTTTTTATAAAAAAAGGAATCCAAAATTATCGAAAAATGGCTTCAGAAAAGTCCGTTAAATGAAAACTGCGTATTGAAACAGATTATTCACATTTCTAGCGTGTCGTCACTGATGACAAAAATTTAATGTTTTGGAACTGTCAAAATGGTAGCTACAGTGTGTATCAGAAAATCGAAAAAAAAAACTTTATCTGGATTTAATACAGGAAGTTGTTATCGGTGCAAGGTGATCTTAATATTACAAGAAGCGCTTTTTTTTTCTCTCACCAAATATGTCAATTTTATCAAAAATGAAGAAATAGAAGAAGAGAAAATCAAAAATTACCTTTTTTAGAGATCCATTAAAAAAAATGTTCAGAACGTGCGAAATCTTTTTAAAATAAATGCTTTTCTCGTGATTATATGCTCTTAACCTTATCCAGACTAGGCTTTCTGCGTTTTCCCAGGACTTCCCCGGGGGCACTTTGACCCCCGATTACTAAATCTATCATAAAAACCTTGAAAATGATTATTTTTCTTTCAAATCTTCAGTAAATATTTTCTAACCTATTTTCTAAAGGTTCATTAAAAATCAAAATCCCTCTCTTTATTCCACGTAGAGGATGACGTCACTAGATTGAGGGCTGATTGTGATTGAATGCTCTGCACACCATAAATGTATATTTGAGGCACTCAGGAACTACATAGGAACTCATTACATAGACTAATATGTCTTTATCAATTTGTAAATTCCAGGAAAAAATATATTCTAGTTAATAATGGAAAAAAGTAATGTTCCAGGTCCAGGTAGCGTGTATTTAACACAAAAATGTATGGAACATGTAGCAAGATAAATGTTAGGAAAAGTCAGAAGATTTCAGCCCAAAATATAAAACCGCTCAAAAATGGCAACCATTTGAGACCCATACCCGCCCCCGCCAGCCTCCCCCCCACCACCACCACCCCTATCAGTCTTGATAGGGTTAAGAGTAATCATAGCCTACTCTATTGTTTATACATAGTCTTATGTTTTACCTGTTAACCTGTTATTTTGAAAAAATGTTAACAGGTTTTCTGGTATACTCTCCGATAGCTCAGGAAAATGTTGAATAGGTAACTTGCAAACTACTGAGAGTTAAGATGCTATTCATATGTACATGCTGTAAGAAGCACGTGAACAAAAATATAAAAGCGAATGAATTATTGACTGTAATATCAAAAAGTCCCATATTTACCCAAAGAATTTCTTCCAAAAGATAAATCCATCCCCACGTATTCTGGACATGCTTGTAACTACACGGAGCAGCGTGGTTTGACCGCAGCTGGTCCCAAAACACCCAACTCGATTTTTGTCGGCAAGATTTATGGCCGTGTATAGAGTAGGCTATGGGGTAATTAATTTTCCATTAATACTTTAGCTACCATAGTTACTACAGCTACCATTTGGCGGTGCCAAACATTGATATTAGAGACGTAACTTGGAAAGGTGAATATAACGTACAAAATGAGAGTATAAATGAGAGTAAAAGAAATAAGGAATAGTTTTTTTATGGTGTCCAATCGAGTGCTCTTACGGAGGTTTTTAACCCAATTTGAACTAGGGGGGAGGGGGTCCGCTTCCCCCAGTCCAAATAGGGTTTAACAAAAATATTTTGAAAAATTGCATAAAAAAGCTCAGTTTTGTTTATCTCATATTGAAAAAGACAATTTGCGTAAACTAAAAAGGTGATGAAGCTTATAAAACAAAACGATTTGGTACAGCAGAAAATTACAACTGTAAAAAGTCTCGCCGAAAGTTCAGAAATTCAAAAATGGACAATATTATGGATTTGTGCGTATAAAACAATTGTGCAAAAGTTGATTCGAGTAGTAGATGTAATACATTTTTGATATTGCTGATAAAGCGAGGAAAGAGTTGTTTCAGATCTTATTAGAACGGAAGCGGATTTATCGTATCAAAAGGCAGAACATTATATGTGAGACGATCACTGTAAAGCGAACAGTTATGATGGACACTAAAAAATGAGCACTTATTTTTTGGATCGGTACTTATTTTTCATATGAGCACTTATTTTTTGGATAAGCACTACGGCCATTTACATTTAGTAAGAATCGTTTAGTTAGAATCTTTTTGATTTATGCTATCGCGTTAAAATGAAGAAATTCTGAATGCGTCACGTTTAAAAACTTAAAAAATAACTTTTTTGAATAGTCTACCAGAGACATTATAAACGTAGGTTATAGCATGTTTTTTCATTATTGAGTACTCGGCTTCGTCTCGTACTCAATCATGAAAGAACCATGTTATAACCTACTTATAAGTGGGTTGGTTTTCAGCCCATGATTTCATTTTTTATAGATTCCGTTAGGTATTTTATTTTTGCCATTAACTGATTTCATCTCATCGCTTTCAGACGCTATAGACAAAAGAACTATCATCAAGTTATCTCTTTTGATAATACATAAAAAAATAAAAAATGTAAATTAAGAAGCATAAATTACAAAATATTAATCAACATTTTATAGTCGACCTGTTCATAGTTAATTTTCCTAAATCTATAGAAATGCTTTTACTGACACATTAGCCCTCTACCACTATGATGAAGATTAATCAAATTAAATGGATTCATTATATTTGAATTTAAATAAAACCTTACGTGATACGTCGGATTAATTAAATTTAGCTTCAATATTTAATCAAAAATAGTTGATAATCAAAAATAGTTGAGTTTGTGTAACTAATTTTTTTAAGACTTCCATAAAGGGAGCATTCTTCCATTGTAAAAATTTTTTTATACAAAGAATGAATAAATACCATTAAAAAAAACAATGTTATGGATTCAATTGACGTCGTACGTGTGATGTCAGTCGTTAGTGTCGAACGGCTTTAAAGTGATTTGTTTACGTGACTGCATTTTGAAATTAGTTCGTTTCTTGAGTTGAATAACTTCTTCTGATTATTATTAGAATCAAAATCTTTCTTTATGAGACAGGTTAGCGCTTCCTGTGAGATTTGCGTTCTTCCCGCTTCCTTCCTTTTACGGCACACTGAAACAGTGGTTTGAAGTGGAAGCTATTTGGCAGAACTTCCTAAAAAGCACAAATAGTCGCGAGCAGAAAGCTTAGAGGTCCAGATTTTATGCATGTCGTATGACCAGGTCATACCTTTTTCTAATGGAAAAGTCTTCCGTAGACGAGGAAATGTGTGACCCGTGATACTTATACTCCTCAAGGTGATTTTTAGTATATTGACAGAGTGCTCATTATTGGCCATGCGTTTGTTTAGAAATTTAGTTTTTTTTCATTTAGATAGAGCCTAACGCAGTTGGAAGTTTTTTCGAGAGACTGAAGAAGGTCTTGTTCATGCTCCAATCAGAGCAATGTCATCAGCAAAATCGATGTCAGTTAAATACTCTGCTGATTTCCAGGAACCTCTTCTGGGATGGAGAAATCCGTTCTCTATGATATGGTGTCTACCGAGACTCTCATGACATAGTCCACAACCATGATAAAGGGAAAAGGTGCAAGAGTATCACCTTGGAGAATGCATGCTTTGATAAGGAAAGAAGTTTCACCATCTGTTGACAATATAGTTGAAGATGTATCAGTATACATGATTCATTGCTGCGATAAAATCACCTGGAACTCAATACAACTTGAGAATCTCAAGTCAAAAGCCTGAGAGAAGTCAACAAACACAAGGGTAAGGTCTGATTTAGCTCAAGGTCTGAAACCATTTTAGTTTTTGCGCAGTATAGGCCCACAAGAAAGACGGTTGAGCGAGAGATAGTTAAACATTTTAGTTGCAATGGACATCAGAGATATTTCTCTGCAATTGGTGGCAAGAGAGAGATCACCATTTTTCTGGCATTTGAATGATCTGTGAGGTATGCCAAACACCGGGACTGGAAGTGATTGTCTTTCCAACCGATATCTGGGATGTTTTTAGGTCCAAAGACTTTAGTATGGGTAAAGCTGCTTGATGAAAGAGTTGAGCTCACTTAGAGTAAAAGGATTGTTTATATCAATAAGTCCCGTGATGTTTCCAATTCTCCAAGCGATCTTTTGTAAAACCTCCTTTGATGCAGACAAAGGTGGTGGCATTCTTCGCAGCAAGGTTTTTGATTGTCTTCTGTGTGGACTTGTGGTGTAATGGAGACCAACTTCACATCTCGTGGGTGCGATCCGGGTTCGATTTCTGCTCGTGCCATTATTTTTTCTCGTGTCAATATTTCGATGTGGCAATCATTGGAGATACCGTGAACGATAGAAAATAACATCAAACGAAGTGAATTGATCATCAAAACTATATCACAAGTCAATCGGGTCGACCAATGCAATGTGAAGGAAATTAGTACAGTTGAAACCTGACGAAAAACTAGATAGGACTTAAGTCATGGCCTCGACTAGCCCGATAACGGCTTTACAAGACTGTTGTGAGTGATCATTGATTTTACCAGATATGTACTCAACTACCTCTTCAAGAAAGGTGTCCTCGAGCTCCTACCTAGCCTAGCTGTGATCATGGCATCCATGGTATGCTAAAAAAGTTGATTTGAGTTTTGACATTTTTTATGATTTTTGAGAGGGGGAGAGAGCTTGCTTGTTAAAAGATATCAAACCATTTGTTACGGATTCAGAGAAAAGACATTTAACGTCGAAATAGATATTCAAATTTCGTAATTTTTTAGCGGGAGGGTGGTAAAATTCAATTAAACAGATAGTTTTCTATTTTTTGACATTAAAAAAATAGGTTTCCAATGACAGTATTTTTCATCTTTTCGCGATAAGTTGTTCTATTTACCGATACTCCGATATTTTCGATTTTTTGATATTAGATTAGATAACAGTTGCTCCGTCTCGGCTTCGTGCAGTTTAAGCCTGAAACTGAAGTTGAAAAATGCACGAACATGACCTTTTCAAATACGGCTAAATTTGTTGCTCTGATTTTTTCAACTGATTTTATTGAATAACTCGATAAAACTTAATGAATTTTACTGATTTTTTTTTCAGTATATAATTCAAGCTATTGTCTAACTTGTGACAAACCAATTGCTCCAAAGAATTAAGCTAGATTTAACTCTCTTATGATGTTATGATAACATGTTATGTTGATTATTATCAAGGTGGTACATTTAATTAATCAAAACGCACGGTTTATACGTGTTGGAAGGAAAGCGAGACAAATGAGCATTCAAATGAAACCAAGGTATGGAGTATATCAATTGTAGAACACATGTTCGGCTTAGATAACGATTTCTAGCGCATATTTCTGATATTAACAGTTTTTAAACGAAAAATGGAATTGTCAGCAAAGGAAATTGTTTAATAAATAAAATAGCATAATAGTCAATGGGCTTAGAGATGATATTGTTGCAATCGCAATTATGGTTGTCTGTTAAGAGAAGGGGATGTGGGGGTAAAAAAGGGGGGTAAATGCTTAACAGACATTTTCTCTTGAAAATATAAAAAACCTTTCTGAGATGGCTCCTAAAAAATCAAAAGTAGAAGGTATTTTTCTTATTTTCTCATAATCTCACGAGGTGGAAAGTCAGTGGAAAGTCGACGTTTGGAATATAGATGGGCAAGACGTAAATTTGTTCAATGATTCATTCATGCAAATCGTCAAAATATCAGCTTGTCACAAACTCTGCAATTCAAATATTTAGCGGGAAAAAACGAGGCCGTGTTTGAGAAGGTCATGGCACGAATATACAAAAACAAACTCGTTGAATTATCTAAACGATAAGATATTCTTTTTAACGAGAACACATTTTAAAACCGAGTCGAAAACCAAAACACAACCATTTATGTATGATTTTTTAGTCTGTTTAAAATAGAATATTATTAGCATGCATTACGAACAAAGTACATTTGAATATATAATCTTAGTCCAATATATTAATTTAACAGTTGTCTGTGTGTGTGTCTGTCTAGAACTGGGTATATTATTCATCTTTTCCAATTTTAGTTATTATGATTAATACACAGCTTTATTTGAGCTATGTGTTTTACATAGCTTGGGTTGAAAGGGAACTTTTCTTAGTATTTGAGTCATATACTTTTGGATG
>JAUKPT010001604.1:0-14863 GCA_032273505.1 Nanomia bijuga
GAAAAGTTAATCCATGTATGTCACTGGAGACCAATTACCATACAATCGTCAATTCACGACTTTGGTACTCCTCCTTAATGTTAATACTTGTTAATACTTGTTAATAATTTGACAACAAATTATTTAACTAAATTAATTATAAAATTAACATTAGAATAATTGGACAAAAAAAGGAAAAATGAGGTTTGTAATATAATTTTACGTAAGAATTCGATGTCAAACTCCACCTTGTTAATCTTTAATTTCAATCTTTGATATTTTTGTAAATCTGGATTCGTAACATTCTGGTACCTTTTTCAAATATTGTGTAATATACTTCCAAATAAACAAAGAAAGAAAAAATTGATACATATTCGTAAGAAAATAAACACACTTTTGAGTTCAAAATTCATTTTTATTGACATGTTTCGACTTATACTCGAGTATACAAATTATTTTACAAACTTTATTACAAAATTAACAATAGAATAATTTGACAAAAAAAGGAAAAATGAGGTTTGTAATATAATTTTACATAAGAATTCGATGTAAAACTCCCTCTGGTTCATCTTTAATTTTAATCTTTGATATTTTCGTAATTCTGGATTCGTAAAATTCTCGTACATTTTTCCAATATGTTGTAATATACTTCCAAATGGACGAAGGGAGAGAAGATTAATACATATTCGTAAGAAAATAAACACATTTTTGAGTTTAAAATTTATTTTTATTGACATTTTAATTGACATTTTTCGACTTGCACTCAAGTCATTTTCAAAATGAATAAGTTCAAATATTTTACATAATTTATTAAAAAATTAACAATAGAATAATTTGACTAAAAAAGGAAAATGCGGTTTGTAATATAATTTTACGTAAGAATTCGATGTCAAACTCCACCTTGTTAATCTATAATTTCAATCTTTGATATTTTCGTAATTCGGGAATAGTAACATTCTTGTACCTTTGTCCAATATCGTGTAATATACTTTGAAATGGACAAAAGGTAATAAGATTAATACATATTCTTGAGAAAATAAACACACTTTTGAGTTTAAAATTCATTATTATTGACATTTTTAATTTACATGTTTCGACTTGTACTCAAGTTATTTTCAAAATTACAACTGAATCAGTTAGAATATTAAGTTTTATCACAAATTTTACAATAAAATAAATTGACAACAAATGGAAAATTGAGGTTCGTAAAATAATTTTGCGTAAGAATTCGATGTCAAATTTCCACCTTGCTAATCTTTAATTTCAATCTTTGATATTTTCCTAGTTCGGGAATCGTAACATTCTTCTATCTTTGTGCAATATCGTGTAATATACTTTGAAATGGGCAAAATGAAATACGATTAATACATATTTGTGAGAAAATAAACACACTTTTGAGTTCGAAATTCATTTTTTGACATTTATCAACTTGTACTCATGTCATTTTCAACATTGCAACTGATTAAGTTAAAAAAATTTACAAGTTTTATTAAAGAATTAATCAGTTAAAATATGTTACAACTTTTATTTAAAATTAACAATAGAATAATTTGACAACAAAATATTTTACAAAATTTATTAAAAAATTATCAATAGAATAATTTTACTACAAAAGGAAAAATGAGGTTTGTAATTTAATTTTACGTAAGAAATCGATTTCCAATTCCGCCTTGATAATCTTTAATTTCAATCTTTGATATTTTCTTAGTTCGGGAATCGTAACATTCTTCTATTTTTGTCCAATATCGTGTAATATACTTTGAAATGGGCAAAGGGAAATAAGATTAATACATATTTGTGAGAAAATAAACACACTTTTGAGTTCAAAATTTATTTTTATTGACTTTTTTCTACTTGTACTCAAGTTATCTTCAACATTACAACTGATTAAGTTAAAATATGTTACAAGTTTTATTAAAAAAGCTAACAATATAAGTATTTGACAACAAATTATTTTACATAATTTATTACAAAATTAACAATAGAATAATTTGACTAAAAAAGGAAAAATGCGGTTTGTAATATAATTTTACGTAAGAATTCGATGTCAAATTTCCACCTTGTTAATCTTTCATTTCAATTTTTATACATTCGTAATTCAGGAATCGTAACATTTGTGTATCTTTGTCCAATATCATGTACAATACTTCGAAATGGACGAAGGGAAATAAGATTAATACATATTTGTGAAAAAATAAACACACTTTTGAGTTCAAATCTCATTTTTATTAAAAATTTTCCACTTTTACTCAAGTCATTTTCAACATTGCAACTGATACAGTTAAAATATTTTACAAGTTTTATTAAGGAATTAATCAGTTAAAATATATTACAAGTCTTAATAAAAAATTAACTATAGAATAATTTGACGACAAAATATTTTACAAAATTTATCAAAAAATTATCAATAGAATAATTTTACTACAAAAGGAAAAATGAGGTTTGTAATTTAATTTTACGTAAGAAAACAATTTCCAATTCCGCCTTGTTAATCTTCAATTTCAATCTTTGATATTTTCCTAGTTCGGTAATCGTAACATTCTTCTATCTTTGTCTAATATCGTTTAATATACTTTGAAATGGGCAAAGGGAATTAAGATTAATACATATTTGTGAGAAAATAAACACACTTATGAGTTTAAAATTCATTTTTATTGACTTTTTTCTACTTGTACTCAAGTTATTTTCAACATTACAACTGATTGAATTGAAATATGTTACAAGTTTTATTAAAATATTAACAATATAAGAATTTGACAACAAATTATTTTACATAATTTATTAAAAAATTAACAATAGAATAATTTGACTAAAAAAGGAAAAATGAGGTTTGTAAAATAATTTTACGTAAGAATTCGATGTCAAACTCCACCTTGTTAATCTTTAATTTCAATCTTTAATATTTTCGTAATTCGGGATTCGTAACATTCTTCTACCTTTGTCCAATATGATGTATTATACTTTGAACTAGGCGAAGGGAAATAAGATTAATACATATTTGTGAGAAAATAATCACTCTTTCGATTTAAAAATTCATTTTTATTGACATTTTTCTACTTGTACTCAAGTCATTTTCAACATTACAAACTATTAAATTAAAATATTTGACTAGTTTTAATACAAAATTAACAATAGAATAATTTGACAACAAAAAGATAAATAAGGTTTGTAATTTAATTTTACGTTAGAAATCGATGTCAAACTCCACCTTGTTAATCTTTAATTTCAATCTTTGATAATTTTGTATTTCAGGAATCGTAACATTCTTGTACTTTTGTCCAATATCGTGTAATATACTTAGGAATGGACGAAGGGGAGAAAACTAATTCATGTTCGTCAGAAATTTAACACACTTTTGAGTTTAATATTCAATTTTTTTTAACATTTTTGGACTTTTGCTCAAGTCATTTTCAATATTACAAATGATTAAATTAAAATATTTGACAAGTTTTATTAAAAAATTAACGATAGAATAATTTGACAACAAAGAGAAAAATTAGGTTTGTAATTTAATTTTACGTAAGAAATGGATGTGAAACTCCGCCATGTTAATCTCTGATTTCAATCTTTGATATTTTCGTAAATCGGGAATCGTAACTATCTTGTACTTTTCTCCAATATCGTGTAATATACTTTGAAATGGACGAAGGGAGATAAGATTAATAAATATTCGTGAAAAAATAAACACACTTTTGATTTTAAAATTCATTTTTATTAACATTCTTTATTGACATTTCAATCTTTGATATTTTCCTAGTTCGGGAATCGTAACAATCTTGCACTTTTGTCCAATATCGTGTAATATACTTCGAAATGGGCGAAGGGGGATATGATTCATACATATTCGTCAGAAAATAAACACAATTTTTAGTTTAAAATTCAATTTTATTGACTTTTTTCGATTTTTCCTCAAGTCATTTTCAAAATTATCACTGATTAAGGTAAATTGTTTTACAGGTACTATTAAAAAGTTGACAATAGAACAATTTGACAACAAAAGAAAAAATGAGGTTTGTAATTCATATTTACGTAAGACTTCGATGTCATACTCCGCCTTGTTAATCTTTAATTTCAATCTTTGATATTTTCGTAATTGAGGAATCGTAACATTCTTGTACTTTTGTTCAATATCGTGTAATAGACTTCGAAATGGACGAAAAGGGATATGTTTCATACATATTCGTGAGAAAATAAACACACTTTTGAGTTTAAAATTCACTTTTCATTGACATTTTTCGACTTATATTCAGGTCATTTACAAAATTATCACTGATTAAGGTAAATTATTTTACAGGTACTATTAAAAAATTGACAATAGAATAATTTGACAACAAAAAGAAAAATGAGGTTTGTAATTTAATTTTGGGTTACAATTCGATGTCCAATTTCCCCATGTTAATCTTTAATTCCAATCTTTGATATTTTTGTAATTCAGAAATCGTAACATTCTTGTACCTTTATCCAATATTTTGTAATATGCTTCGAATGGACGAAGAAGGATAACATCAATACATATTCGTGAGAAAATAAATACATTTTTGATTTTAAAATTCAATTTTTGTTGACATTTTTCGACTTTTATTCAATTCATTTACAAAATTACAACTGATTGAGGTAAAATATTTTACAAGTTCTATGAAAAATTAGCAATAGAATAATTTGACAAAAAAAGAAAAAATGAGGTTTGCAATCTTATTTTACATAAGACTTTAATGTGAAACTCCTTCTTGTTAATCTTTAATTCCAATCTTTGACATTTTCTTAATTCAGGAATTGTAACATTCTTGTACCTTTGTCCAATATCGTGTAATATACTTCGAAATGGACAAAGAGGTATAAGATTATTACATATTCTTGCAAAAATAAAAACACTTTTGAGTTTAAAATTCAATTTTTCTTGACATATATCGACTTTTATTCAAGCCATTTTCAAAATCACAACTGATTGAGGTAAAATATTTTACAAGTTGTAAAAATAATTAACAATAGAATAACTTGACAACAAAAGGAAAAATGAGGTTTGTAACTTCATTTTACGTGAGAAATCGACTTCTAACTCCGCCTTGTTAATCTTTAATTTCAATCTTTGATATTTTCGTATCGTAGGAATCGTAACATTCTTGTATCTTTGTCCATTATCGTGTAATATACTTTTAAATGGACGAAGAGAGATAAGATTAATGCATGTTCGAGAGAAAATAAACAAACTTTTGATTTTGAAATTTATTTTTATTGAATTTTTCATTGACATTCTTCGACTTGTACTCAAGTAATTTTCAAAATTACAACTGAATCTGTTAAAATATTGTAGAAGTTCTATAAAAAATTAACAAAAGAATAAATTGACAAAAAAAGAAAAAATGAGGATTTTTAATCTTATTTTACATAAGACTTTAATGTGAAACTTCTTCTTGTTAATCTTTAATTCCAATCTTTGATATTTTCTTAATTCAGGAATTGTAACATTCTTGTAACTTTGTCCAATATCGTGTAATATACTTCGAAATGGACGAAGAGGTGTAAGATTAATACATATTCGTGAGAAAATATACACACTTTTGGTTTTGAAATTTATTTTTATTGACATATTTCATTGACATGTTTCGACTTGTTCTCAAGTAATTTTAAAAATTACCACTGAATCAGTTAAAGTATTTTAAACATTTTTTTTGGAAAATTAACAAAAGAATAAGTTGACAACAAAAGGAAAATTGAGGTTTATAATTTAATATTACATAAGACTTCGATGTCATACTCCGCCTTGTTAATCTTTAATTTCAATCTTTGATATTTTCGTAATTCAGGAATCGTAACTTTCTTGTATCTTTTAGCCAATATCGTGTAATATGCTTCCAAATGGACGAAGGGAGATAAGATTAATACATATTCGTAAGAAAATTAACATCCTTTGGAGTTTCAAATTCATTTTTTATTGACATGTTTTGACTTTTCCCCAAGTCATTGCTAAAATTACAGCTGAATCAATTAAAATACTTTACAAGTTTTTTTAAAAAATTAACCAAGAAATATTTTGACAACAACAGGAAGAATAAGGTTTGTAATTTAATTTTACGTAACAATTCGATGTCCAACACCGCCTTGTTGAACATGAAATTCAATCTTTGATATTTTCGTAATTCAGGAATCGTTACATTCTCGTACCTTTTTCCAATATTGGGTAATGTACTTTCAAATGGACAAATAGAGATAAGATTAATACATATTCGTAAGAAAAGAAATACACATTTGAGTAAAAAATTGATTTTTTATTGACTTTTTTCAACTTGTACTCAAGTCATTTTCAAAATTACAACTGAATCAGTTAAAGTATTTGACAATTTTTTTTTAGAAAATTAACATAAGAATAATTTGACAACAAAAGGAAAATTGAGGGTTATAATTTAATTTTACCTAACAATTGGATGTCCAACTCCGCCTTGTTAATCTGTAATTTCAACCTTTGTTACTTTTGTAATTCAGAAATTGTAACATTCTCGTACCTTTTTCAAATATCGTGTAATATGCTTCCAAATAGACGAAGGGAGATAAGATTAATACACATTCGTAAGAAAATTAACATCCTTTTAAGTTTTAGATTCATTTTTTATCGACATTTTTCGACTTTTCTCGAAGGCATTTCCAAAATTACAGCTGAATCAATTAAAATGCATTACAAGTTTTATTAGAAAACTAACAAAGAAATATTTTGACAACAAAAGGAAAAATAAGGTTTTTAATTTGATTTTACGTAACAATTCGATGTCCAACACCAACTTGTTGAACATGAAATTCAATCTTTGATATTTTCGTAATTTAGGAATCGTTACATTCTCGTAACTTTTTCTAATATCGCCTAATATAGTTCCAAATGGAAAAAGGGAGAAAAGATTAATACATATTCGTAAGAAAATAAAGACAATTTTGAGTTTAAATTTCATTTTTTATTGACATGTATTAACTTGTACTCAAGTCAGTATCAAAATTACAAATGAATCAGTTAAAATATTTTACTAATTTTTTAAAAAATTTAACAAATGAATAATTTGACAACAAAAGGAAAAATGAGGTTTGTAATTTACTTTTACGTAAGAAATCGATGTCCAACTCCGTCTTGTTAATCTTTAATTTCAATCTTTGATATTTTTGTATTTCGGGAATCTTAACATTATTGTACCTTTGTCCAATATCGTGTTATATGCTTTGAAATGGACGAAGGGAGATAAGATTAATACATATTCGTGAGAAAATAAACACACTTTTGGTTTTTAAATTAATTTTCATTGACATTTTTCATTGACATGTTTCGACATGTTCTCAAGTAATTTTTAAAATTACAACTGAATCAGTTAAAGTATTTTAAACATTTTTTTTGGAAATTTAACAAAAGAATAATTTGACAACAAAAGGAAAATTGAGGTTTATAATTTAATTTTACATAAGACTTTGATGTCATACTCCGCCTTGTTAATCTTTAATTTCAATCTTTGATATTTTCGTAATTCAGGAATCGTAACATTCTTGTACCTTTTAGCCAATATCGTGTAATATGCTTCCAAATGGACGAAGGGAGATAAAATTATTACATGTTCGTAAGAAAATTAACACACCTTTGAGTTTAAAATTCATTTCTTATCGACGTGTTCCGACTTGTACTCAAGTCAATTTACAACAAAATCAATTAAAATATTTTTCTATTTTTATTAGAAATTTAACAAAAGAATAATTCGATAAGATAAGGAAAAATGAGGTTTGTAATTTGATTTTACGTAAGAATTCGATGTCCAACCCCACCTTGTTAATCTTTAATTTTAATCCTTGATATTTTCGTAATTTAGGAATTGTAACATTCTCGTACTTTTTTCCAATATTTTATATATATTGTGGTTTCTTTTGTATTTTCTATCCCTACAACATTAATATATTAATAACACTTACGAACGCCATTACCAATTACCTGGTTACATTTAATGTTTTTGTTTGGATTTCGTTGCAGTCTCCAGTAGTCTGACAACTAACGCAACGGAACTGGACATATTCATACTATCGTAAATACGAATAAGGAAATATTTATCAATGCTGAGAAAAAATGTACTGAAAATGATGCTAACTATAACTTGCTTTGGTGTGGTCTCGCTGAACTCGGTGAAATTTATTGAATGGAACAGTGTAATGAACATAATTGAGTGTGTTCGATGAAATTCGCGTCTTTGCAAAACTCTTTATTTATTGCTATTGGAAAAGATGATCTTATCAAAATGATCAAATCGAATGTAGAATATGAACGTAGCATAATATCGTTGGCTGATGTGACTGACCAAGTAGTTGGAGATCAAGAGGATTAAATACTGTAGAGTTACAAGAAGCAAAAAAAAATGATCGCTGCTTGGAACAGATGCGAGGACAAAAAGATTTTTTTATACGGTAAAGAAACCAAACATATTATTCAATTTCAATGTTTTTAAGCAGTAACATTATTTCACTACAGAGAAATCCTTAACTTTTGAATATTTGTTTAGAAATTCTTCAATCCAATTACAAATAAAATAAGATCCCTTAGCAGGCCAGATTCGACACAAAACACATCTTTTTTTCAAAGTACTTTCTTATCTTCAGTGAAAATGTAAAATGAAAGTTAAATTCTAGAAAAAGGTTAACAAACGTCGATGCTAACACTACAATGTCAAATTACGTCAATGATGACAATGCAAAATATGTCGTCAACGTCAATCTAGTTTTGTCCTAAGTAAGGAATTCCAGACATTCAAATAGACTGAGGAGGTCGCTTATATGTCTTGCTTTTCTTTAAGAATTTTATTATTTCTAATTTGATATGTATTTTTTGATGTACTTGATAGTCATCATAGTTCTTTGATAAATGTCCTCGAGAGTAACGTCGAGAATCTTCAGGTTTTGTGTTACTCTTAATTACTTTCAATTACTTTCAATTACTCCAATTACTCCAAATTTCTTCGGATTGACTTCAAATGCTTAGACGCGACTCCATTTGCAACTTTGGAAAGTACAAAAAGAATTAAGATTACTTTTGGCTTTATTCCTGACTAGAAATGATGAAAATATACAATAAGTTGTTCAATGTTGAACAATTTAAGGTAAATTCACCAATCTGGTCTTAAATTTCAACGTATTTGCTCAAACAATAATCTACATTTACTCCTAAATTAGAATAAAGCGCTATAAAATTTCAATCTGTAAAAATAAATCATTAGAAATAAACCAAAGGAAAAATTGGTTTACATGCGATCTTTGAAAAGAAAAAGAACTGTTATTACTTTTCCTAATTACATGAACAAATTAAATTTGTTTTCGGTTTACTCTATCTATTCAACTTTTACTTTTTACATTTTTCTAAGATTTATAAAAGATACTCGAATCTTTAAAATTAGCTCATAAAACAATTTAGCAATTAGCAATGAGCTCATTTAGGATTAATCAAGTAAGCATGCAAAATAATTTTGTTGTCTAAATTTAAACCATTTTTGCGACAAATAATTAACAAAATTAGACCATATGTCTTCAGTAAAATCTTACGAACAGTCTAATATATCCATACATTATATATGGGATTGAAGTATATGGGCTCCTGCAATAACTCACTGTTAAACCACTTAATAACATCACAAAAGAGGGCAGTAAGGGTAATTACTTTTAAGGATAAAAGACAAACTGACTTTCGTTCCCTGCGTCTAATCTGCTCTTTATCAAGCTTAAAATTTTATAAGTTAATTGCATTTTTAGGATGTACATCTCACGTTTTGTTTTCAAATGTATAAAGAAAATATGTATGCAACAATTCCACACTTGGTTTACAACAACAACTAATTTTCACACCCACGTCACAAAATCTAGTACAAATAATAACCTTTATCTCCCTCGTGTAAGAACTACCTTTTACGGATTTAAATCAATTAAACTCATATGAAATGACTTACCCGTACAAATAACAAAGTGTGAATCATATGTATCTTTTTTCTCAAAGCTATTAGGCTACATACAAATTAAAATTAATACACCTTAATATTTCACATTAGACTAACTCAACACTACAGTTTTCATTTATGTATCAAATATATGCGAATGTAAACAAAATTTTATCAATCCCCCAGTAAATTCAATCTTAAAGATGTAACCTTCAAAAAAATTTAAATCTTAAAAAATAATCATAACACTCCTAAATACAATATCAGACAATATAAGACTTTTGCTTTTATAAATAAAAACAAAAAAACAAAGCAAATTTATAACTATGTGATCTACAAGTAAACAACATGAATATGAAGATGAAATTATCTAGTATGCATTTGTATTTCTCGTGTTTCTTGTACCGTAGATGTCCATAAATATGAACACGCTCATAATTGTGAACATAAACAAACCCCAGTCCGTAAAACTTACGGTTTTTGACTTCGAGTTTGCACCAACTAAATTAACAAAAATAAATTGAATTAAAGTCTGTTCACAAATAGTTGGCACGGATTTTTATTTTCGCAATAAAAGGATTTTCTTAGTTTTATTGGCGCATAGAAGATATAGTTACTTAGGTAGGTATGGCGGGTAAAAAAGGTTTTGAAAGAGTGGAGAATTCGAAAAGAATAAAGAAGAATATTTGCGACTCGGAGAACCGCTGATATTTGCACCCAAAGAAATATATCACCTTGCGTCTAAGGTCGAGTCATTTCTTATCAAATTTACATTTTTTTTTATACTACGTTTGGAGTAGTTGGACGGGGTTCTGCTTATAAATCTTAAATATATCATTAATATACAGCATCTTATGAGAAAGAATCGCACTATAAAGAAAGTCCATAGGTATTTTGAACAAACATAATGATTACCTTAAAGAGCAAAGTTTTTAATGTGCTGCACTAAAAGAAATATAATCACCTCTTATCAGAAGTTATCATTAATATAAATAACAATAAATACCACATCGTTATTAAGGCATTGTCTCAAAAATGAAAATAGGGATTAAGATCACGAATTGGATTCAATCATAATGGTTATATACAATAATAAATGTGCAAGGGCGTTTAGCTAAAAGTCTTCTTCATTTTTCCCACTCTTAAACAAAGATTTTTTTTACCCACCTACCTAAGTAACTATATCTTCTATGCGCCAAATAAACTAAGAAAATCTGTGAAATGCAAAGCTTTTATTGTGAAAATAAAAATCCGTGCCAACTATTTGTGAGCAGACTTTTTAACTGTTAACAAAATGTTGAGATAATTATACATATGCCTAAGAAAGTAATGCAATAAGTATATAAAATTTGTATATAAAAATGCACAAACAGATCGGATTTTTATATTGTAATTTCGAGAATTTATGCCATTAATCTTTGTTAATTGCCATTTTTACGCGCATGGTATATGATATAATGGCCATCCATCCGTAATTAAAGACCATTGTCAAAGGTATATGTATTACAATAGTTATATGTAAACAATATTTTTATTTGAATATAACATATTTTTGAAGTATATTTTTCAAAATATACGTTTTAGTTTAGTAAAAGATAAGCTTGGACGATAATTACGTTTTTATTTTCTTAATTTTACAAACTGATGTTTGATTATGTGTTTATCTTTATGGGCATCTACGGTATGTACAGAATACCTTATTGATTTAACCTTTACCCAAATATTTTATTAATCCCTGTTCTTTGAAACTTGTTTACTAGTAATGAATTACATTAATGTCTGTATCAAAATAAGATGCACTAACCTCAAAAATGCGTTTTTTGAAGCCATTTTTAAATATTTTTAAATACTTTTTTTTTTTCAAAAGCCACACTAGAGCACTTGCTCAGATAATATAAAGAAAATAATTTCAATTAGAAGAATGAGGAAAATATGAAGATGAAAATCTTGAACTTCTGAACTGACGGATAAAAAAAGGTAAAAAGTACACCATTGGAATCCTTAAACTTTGGGAAGCTCAAAATTGTATCTGTTGTTAGGGTTAGGACCAATAGTTACCGAGAAAATGAGCAAACAAGAGGACCAACTTTGAAGGGTTTTTTTTCTTGACCGGGGGTAATAAAATGTAAAAATAAGATGTACAATGATCAAATCTATTCTATTTATCCTAAAGTTTCTGTTCAAATTGTTAATTAGAACAAAATCACGTGTGCAGAAAAAAAATGAATAAATGAATACTAATGAGTGGAATGAAAACTTTTTTTTAATTGCATAAAAAGCAGTATTTTTGCGTGGCATAAGAATAACATTCTTCAATCGTGCGTGCAAACATCGACAATCTATTGTTTTTTATTACCTAATATATCTGACTTCTAAGACTATGAAATAGGAAGTAACATTCTTTTCGTCGCGTGCTGCTAACTACTGCAATTATTTCATCGAAAGATTGATTATGCACAACTAACTTTTATATTGTATTACCGTAGATGTCCATAAAAATGAACACGTATATAACTTTGAACATAAACAAACTTCAGACTGTAAAACTTACCGTCTTTGACTTCGAGTACGCACCAATTAAACTAACAAAAATAAATAGAATTAACTGTGTAAAAAATATTGACATAATTATATGTATGAATTATTTGTCTCGTGAGATATGTCATTAAAAGAACGGATTACTGTAGTCCGTGCAATAGGTAATACAAAATATTTTTAATCCCTATCTACATTACTAATATAACTGTACAAATTTGTATAGAAAAATGCACGTTGTCCAATAGCAAAATTGAATAAAGTTTTAACAGTATCAAATATTGTCCTTTAATTTTGTTTTACATTGATAAGAGAAGCATGCTGATCAGGCTAAATAAACAATAGAAATCAAACAACTTGATGTATTTATATGAGGCATCCGTAATTCTAATCAAATCGATTTTTGCATTTAGACCGGTCGCATTTTGAGGTTAGCGCCACCCGAGGAGGTCATTAATTCCATAGCATTTTTTTTGTTCTTTAGGGTCTATATTAAAAGAAAAATCTTGGTAAACGGACTTGTTCCGGGGGATAAAGGTACCTTTTGGCCATTATTAGCCTTTAATATCATAATTTTGGTACAATCCATGGCGTACTATAATAACAGGCCAGGACACTATACAAGAAATTTCAGTTCAGTCACTTACCGAAATCCTTTCGATATTATTTTTTCAGAGCAAGTTTATATCATCAAACGATGAAGTTAGGACCAAGTTTCAGAATATTTGGTTGAATATTCCTGGAATTATGAGGCACTTAAATGTCCCATAAATCATGAAATTATGAAAATAAGGATTTCTTGTTTTGGCAACACCAAGATATCAACCTTAACTTTCTTTGATCCAAATATCAAAAACTTTGGAACGCGCAAACAGGGGTAAAAACTGGAAAACATTTTTTCTAAGTGAAGTTATGCGTCAATGTCAGCCCCAAGATATAGCCTAGTTTAGATTAAGATTTTATAGTGAATTTAATGACTTAATATTATTCTCAAAGTTAGGTTTTAACAAAAGGTTAACATTGAAAGACTTATAATAAAATATATTTTGTACATAATACATTTTGTACACATGCAATAGTTTGCATCGCTAATGATAGCTGCAATATTTTGCGGCCGACATCATAGAGTTTACGTGCTAAGAAATATTTTCTTTCATATATTATTCTGTTCGTCAACACCATCAAGTTAATTTGATTAATTGTAAACAATATTACGCAACAAATCTGCATTCTATGATCTGTTGTTATAGCCAAAAAAAAGTGTTGTGTTACTGGTTGTAGAGCGAATTATGACTCGCAAAAAGGAACGGTTCAAGTGTTTAGACTCCCTTCTAACCCTGATGATAGACAATCATGGATAAACGCCATTCCAACAGATGTTTCTGATCGAAAAGACACTGTTATTTGTAGCCAGCATTTTCCTGTTAATTGGCAGAACCCGACCAAAATTTCCTCCGTCAATCTTTACTACAACATCGGCGAATCGATCATTACGACCTGTGTGTTGGACTAGTAAAGATGAGTTTGCATCTCATGATTCAAATGACAAAATAAAAACAATTAATAATCTTTTGATGGATTTAAGCAAAAACAATAAAATGCTTCAATATGATATAGTAAGTTATATATGTGGTGATTGTGCATACATACAGTCAAAAGAGTTAGAAGAAAAGACAGGTATACCGACATTTTGTTTGATAATTTCTTCTAACTTTTCATATGAGGGGTTTCATGCTTGGGTGAAATGCAACATTGTCACTTTGACCAAAAATCGTGTATATCTGTTGAACCGCTGGACTGTTCTTGAAGAAGCCTTGAGATATTTAATTAGTATTTAATTTAATAATGGTCACATCAAAGAACAGAAATATACATCGGAAATTATTAATCGTGCATTTGAATATTTTGCTTGCTCTCGCAGTTTGTATGGGCGCTTACGTGAGGATTACCAACTGCCAAGCGTCAAAACACTTTCCATTTATAACCAGTAAGGTTTCAAGCTTCGATGAGGTAACATATCTCAAAAGTATATTCTCTAATCTTAATGAGGGTCAAAAACAATGCAGCTTATTGATTGATGAAGTCTATATTAAGTTATTTGGCCACGCAGTTAACAATGGGAATTCCTTAGCTAAGACTGTTCTAGTTTTCCTGTTGGAATGTTTTTTTGGCGGTCCAAAGTGTATCGTAAAAATGATGCCCGTCGTACGTCTTGACGCTATTTTTCAGTACGAGCAAACATTGCTGTTGTTACAACAGATAAAAGATGCTGGTGGAAATGTCGTGACTATCATTAACGATAACAATAGAATTAATCAGGCGTTCTTCAAAAAGTTTAATTGTGTCTCTCCTTGGTTAACTGTTGATGGTATTTTTTTGTTATTTGATTTCGTCCATATCATCAAATGTAT
>JAUKPT010001605.1:0-14859 GCA_032273505.1 Nanomia bijuga
TATTTTGATTCTCGCTATATATAGATACATTTATTATGAATTCTAGATAATATAGTATCGGTAAAATGTATATTTTGTCATAATCCTTGGTTAACAGGCAAGTGGAATTGCAGTTTTTAGCAGATATGATTGATCTGCTATGGAAGGGCTTTCTCAAGCATTTCTTCATTTTGAAATCTAAGAAGTATTTTTCACATTATTCGAAATTTCCAAATGTTAGTAATTTTTTTGAAGAAATTGATGCAGTCAGTGAAATCTTATTTTGATTTTTCAGTTCGTTTTTATCAAACTTTTTTCTTTTAAACATTAGTTGATTATATGCTGATTATATGCACACAGGTGTTTCAGAACTGACGTCAGGGGAAAATACTTTTGATTGAGCTGCCAATTTACATCAATTTTGTAAATATCACAACGAATCATAACTTTTTTTTAGTTTATGGTAGCGTTTCGCAGTAAAAAGTATATGATAGCTGGTAGCCGAGCGCTTCTAACGAAGTAAACAATATGCCATAAAATTAAATAGTCTACGAGTGTTTTCTTTTTTGCAGAGGCTGATTTTGCAGTCTTTCAGCACGAAAAACTCAACTTGCATCAAGAGTAAATGATCTAGACGGTTGAAATCTTCAATAGCTACAAGAAATCGCAATGCATTAACGTTCGGACACTATCCAATGAATACGTCATTAACCCTATAAAAAATCTTTCGTTTTCTTTAAACAAGCCCATTGTTTTCGTATTGATGTCATTGGATAGTCTAAATAATGTAGTCTATCATATAAGCTTTCATCTCAAAAAGGTTTTTGAGAGCTATCTTAATTTCCATCGGTGCAAATTGTCTACAAAATTACCCCGTTTTTAACATTTTTGAGAGAATTTATGCGTTTTATTGCATATTTTGAATATCGACACGGCACGATTCTTCCTGCCATTTTTAGAAAATTCATTTTTAACCAATCAGAATTTAAGAATCCTGTTCAATCGTTGTTTCGAATGCTGTCGTCATTTTTTCATTGAAGATTTCAGTTTGTATTTTTTTTGAAAACACTAATTATTGTTTTAAAAATATTGAAACTTAAATTAAATAATTAGTTTAACCCTTAATTTTTTGTAAATCCATTAGATAAAACAACTGGCTATCATGTACTTTTTACAGAATTCAAAAAAGTTGAGTAGAACTCAAGATATCATTAAATTGATAACAACATGTCTGTTTAGACAGAGTGTTTTCCGAAGAGTATTTTTCCCATTGAAACAGCTGTGTGCACTGACCTATTTGTTTACTCTCATATAGCAACCAAATCTCATGCATAAAATCTCATGATAAACTTGTAAACTCAATTTACGAAAATGACTGGCGATCGAGGTGAATAGGAAGCTTTCAGCCTATTGGAAAATGCACTGTTTACTAGGGGTGCCTGTTTTATACTAGAATGGACCAGAATAAAGCTAATCAAGTCTAATAATGACCTAAAGCTTCCTATTCACCCTGATCACACCGTTCATGTTTGTAATCTGCATACGTTAATGACAAAAACAAATTGGGTCTCATAGTTACCTGTCATGTTGACACTGAGCTCACTGGGCTGCCGGTCTATTAAAGATCATTTGTTTTATGGAATACTTCTATTTCTATTCTATTTCTGATGCTTACACATGTTTATGTTATACTTCTTTATTTATTTTTAGTTGTTTTAGATGATCGTGGGTTTCCAAAGTAAGTCCAGTATTACTTTCTTTGTTGTTTTGTTTTTATTTGTTTTCACTCAACATTACAAAAGATCTTACTTGTGAAATCTCTTTCATGTCTTTTATTGTTTATGGAGTAATAGAAGAATAACATTTTAACTCTCTTATTCCATTTGTTATCCATCTAACTAGAGTTACACCTTATTGATAATATATTCTCTGATTCTTGTAATCACAAACACAGTGTTTAAGGTAATCTCAGAACTCACCTATCAGACTATTTAGCTCAATATTTTTTGATTACATTAGAGATAAAAAAATACAACAGTCATTAATGTTAAATATATTCAGGAAGCAAATTTGATATCATAAGTCTTTCTCTCTACTAGAGAATAAAATCAATGTAATAGTAGATAAACACTTTCCTATAAAAAAGGTTTCACTAAAAAAAAAAGAATCTTAAAATAAAACCGTGGATGAGGTACCAAATTTTAAATTAATTAAGAAAAGACAAAGCTTACAAAAGATATATAAAGGAACAAAACACAGAGGAAAAAGAAGAATTCTTAAATGCTTTTAAAAGATTAATAAATAAGGTTGTAACCTTATGTCGCTCAAGCAAAAAGTCATATTATAAAACAACTCAAGCAATATTTGCAAGACATGGCAAGGTATTAAGTCTTATTGTTAACATTAATAAAAAAAATAATTCATCACCTGATACCCTAACAATTGATAATGAAGTAATTCAGGGTCCAAAAATTATTGCTAGTACTTTTAATCCATATTTTTCATCTATAGCTTCCAAACGTCAAGCTAATATCCACCCCCTAAAGAGAATTTCTCTAAGTTCTTAAATAATAGAGTGAATATTAGTTTTTTATCAAACCAACAAACAAACATGAAGTTAAATCAATAATTGAAAACTTCTCTGTGTCTAAAGCCACTGGACCTCACAGCCTTCCATCTTTTCTTTTGTGTCAAAGAAATGATTACATTTCTGAACAGCAGATTTAGTTTCTTTTGAACTGAACTTATGTTGATGCTCTTAAAATATCAAAAACAATTCCCATCTTCAAACTTGATGTTCAAAATTTTCGACCAATTTATCTAATATAAACAAAATATTTGAAAAACTCATGTTCACAAGAGTTGCTGAATTTTTGAATAAAAACAACAGTATTTACAAAAAACAATTTGGCTTTTGACAAAATCATTCTACTGTTCACACCTTCTCAATCTAACAGAGGAAATAAGAAATGCTCTTGACAAGAACGAATTTGCAGCAGGAATATTTCTTGATTTTGCTAAGGCATTTGAAACTGTTGATCACCAAATACTATTACAAAAATTAGAACACTGTGGAATCCTTGGTGTTGCCAATAAATGGTTTGAATCATACTTATAGAATAGAATGCAATTTGTCAGATACAAATATTAATGTTATTAGGTGTCCCTCCGGGGTCTATTTTAGGCCCTTTACTGTTCTTAATTTCTATCAATGACTTTCATCAAGCAGCTATCTTCAGTAAAACGTGCCATTTTTCTGATGATACTTATCTTCTCCTTAAAAACAATTCCATGAAGAAAATTCAAAAACAAATGAACATTGATTTGAAATTGATGTCAAAATGGCTTAGAGCAATTAAAATTAAAATGCAGGAAAGTCGGAACTAATTATATTTAGACATCTGATGAAAGTCATTGACTTTATCCTTAAAATCCAAATTAAATGGTAAACATCTTTACGAGTTTAATTCTGTTAAGTATATTGGGATTTTTTTAGATTTATTTGCTCCTAAACTTTACAGAGCTATAGAGATGCTCTCCAAATTGAGAGATCTTGTTAATACCAATACTTTAAAATCATTTTATTATGCAGTTTCTTCTTCTATCATGTCATATGGCTCCATTATTTGGGGCCAAAATCAAAACAAATATGTCAATCGAACTTGTAGTATTCAAGACAAAGCAATAAGAGTAGAAAATTTTGCATCATACTATGATTCTCGTAGTCCTCTATAAGAATACCAGTATTCTTAAATTCAAAGATCTAATTCATGTCAATAACTTTCTTTTAGCTCATGACTTCTTTAATAATAATCTTCCAAAAACATTTGATATTCACAAAAGCAGCTAAAAAATTTCATTATAGCCTGTCCAAAATAAGAACGAGTTTTTATGGAATAAAAAGTATATCATATCGATCAGCTAAAGCTCTTTTCAACCGTTTTGCTTTATCTTCATTTTTTCATATTTATATATACTGCCATGTTTTTATGATACCATGTAAACATGGTAGGATAAAACTTTATCCTACCATCTTTTTACTTTACTGTATGAACATACAACGCACATGCTCGTAATGTTTTTGTTTCTTTCATTTTTTTTGTTATTCTTTTTTAAATTAGTATACTACAGACCCTGTTTTTGGTGAATTTTAACGCTTCCTTCTAGAGGACTTTTTTAAATTTTGCATAGGTTTTTAAATATACTTTTTTAAATAATTTTAAATAATGACTCAGTTTATTTTCAGTTTAGTTTGCAACTGGCTGTCCTCCAGACTGTTTATTCAGCAGTTGTTTTTATTTTTTTCTCTGTACTGCTGCATAATCTCATAATTTTGTTTTTGTTTCATTTAATTGATTTTATCAACTTGATTGCTGAATTAAATTACTCATACTCACTCATACTCATACTCATACTCATACTCATACTCATACTTATACCCATACTTATACCCATACTTATACTCATACTCATACTTACTCATACTCAATAGGAGACTTCCCTGGGGTGTCTTGGACGCATTAACAAAACTCAGTTTCTAGATTGTTTGTATTTCTGCTATCTTTGCTCTCATCAGCAATCTAATATGTATTCATATACATCTACCTAAAAAACATACAAAGAATAAATTAAGACACTACAGTACAGAAGAAAAAAACTAATACAGCAAAAATAAATATGGCCTTGGGTTATGGGGTATCCCAAACCTAATTGTTTTCTAAGTTCAATCTAAAGAATAGTGCACATTTGGTATTGATACATAACAGATGGAAAATCAAAAGAATATTGTACCTGATGTACTTGACTCATAGCCATGACTGAAATATAAAAATTGTTCCTAGTGAAATTCCTATGTTCAGAAAGTACAACCTTATGATGGGTTGTAGAGCTCACCCTGTCCCAATGTTTAAATCAGTGAAAAAATGAATCCTGCATTGTGTAATCAGCATCGATGTATAATGGGTGTTCAGTCCAGGCCGCAATGGATTGTTTATCCATATGCACTAACTTCTTATCCAAAGCTTTCATCAATTCCAATCCAATTCTCAGAATTTATGAAAATAGATGTATAGAAATATACATTAAAACCTTTGGTTAGGGGGTTCACCCCTATCCTAATTGTCTTACTCCTAAGAAATTCCTGCAAAAGACTAGTTCTGTGACAAATGGTTACTTTTTCGGCATTGACATACAATAGACATGATCAAGCCTCAAAGAATATCATGACTATGCCTAGTAGTTGCTTAGTAGTGTTTCTAACCAAAAATTGAAGCACCGCCTTATGCATGGTTGTTAAATTCACCCTAAGATCCCAAGGTCTAAAATCAGTGTACCCTAAATAAATAGATATGGCTCAAGCATTGCGTAACCAGCATCGATGCATATTGGTTGTTCAGTCCATGCCTCACAGTATCGTTCATCCATATCCACTTACTTCCTACTCAATACTCTCATCATTTCACTGGTTGGTCACTCTGACTGTAGGAATTTTTCCAATTATCCACTCTTTCTTATCGTTTATTGTCTTTCCATCTGGAATTTCATTGATTCATTGTTTTCATTGATTTCCAAAATCAATAGTTTCGTTGCATCGTTCCTACTTGCATCTCAAATTCCTGTTTTTCGTCATTATGTTTCTTAACACAGTGTTTCCACATGACAGATCCTTCCGTTTTGTAATTATAATCATTTAGATGAACCATTTGAGTGAGTCTCCCCATAGTATGTATCCCCTCCAGTCTCCTTTGCACACGATTAGGTTAATGTTTTTATTTTTTTATTTTGTTTTTTATTCGATTCAAATGTACAAACCTTTTCTGTGATGACCTAGAATGTTTATTTCAAAGGATTTTGTTTAAAAAAAAATGGAAAGTGTTGTCAGAATAGATAGAATTTCTCTTAACTTCAGATTTAAAAAAAATAGTGTTTTATCATGTCATGTTTTTTGAAAAGAATGGCTCAATCAGCCAAATAGCATATCTTCCTAAGATGGTCTCAGAGTTGGTTAATCAAAATAAAAATGCACTTTCTAATGTTTCGAAATAAATTTTTGATCAAAAAGACATGAAAAACTAAACATGCATAAATCTGAAAAGAAACAACAAATATTGATATGCAAAATAAGATGCAACAAAAATAAAAATGTTCGTTGGAATGTTTGAATGTTTATGTGTTATCACTGTTGTCAACGTTTTGGTTTATATTTTAAGCTTGTCCATGTTCAATTTTTACAGTCAGTTTTGCAACCACATTTTATTATCTTATTATCTTTCTGGTGCTGGTGCTGGTGCTGGTGCTTTATGTGTGTCCATTCTAACGAATCTTGTTGATTTCCATCCATACTTGCACTTGATGTGGTACGGCGCAGATGCAGCTGTTGGATTCAAGAATTGTATTTTGTAGCATTGGAAAGTTTCTGACAAAATTTACTGCTCTGAAGATCATAAGGTTTACTCATTCTTTCCCCCATATACATAAGCAATTTCTTACCTACCTGTATCTTTTGTCACACTTTCATTGATGTAAATACTCATGTTTTGTTGTCTAAAACATCATCCTTTTGAAACAGAACAAATGATTTACTTTTACCAACATATAATCGTGACGTTCTTTTTCTTCGCTGTGGTCTGAGATGTAAGATAACATGGAAGCCTAATTTTTTTCCATCCTCTGGTGACTTAAATTGCGAAAATGACCCTTTTCTGTAGATTTTGAGGGTGGCTAGGGCTACAATTTTTTCAAAATTTAGATATTTTCTTCGGAATTGAATAGAGAATCTCATGGAATACTCCGTTATATCCTGAGAAATCTTATCTTATTTTTGAGATTAAGATAATGAAAAATATCAAGGCAATTTCACCAATTTCACTCAGAAGCACTAAAACATGGGTGAGTCAAAAATGTCACTTCTGTTCAGTTTCGCATAAACACATCCATTTAAGTGCCAAAGTGCTAAATATTATGAAAAATTCAAAATCAAGAAAAATTTATAAATTGCTGCCATTTTAGCAAAAGTTTTGCCGGTTGCTTAAGCCACATTTTTGTGACTGTACCAGGCAAAACAGAGGTATCAAAGAATTACCAAAAATGTACCATTATTTTTGAACACGCTTATAAATTGGACATTTCATAAACAAATGTATGGTAGTAACTCTAATACTGAGGTAGTTGATTAGGCTGCTTCTACATCCCTAAATTTAGATCTGAATGTTTACTCAAGGCACTTAATATTTACTTAATCATTGAGTACTTGACTAATGGACTGGAACCCCACACCAATAGAAATGGCAAAAATGGCTAAATTCAGTTCTTTAAAACATTTGGTCTACTAGAGATAGTTTCAAGTTCCTCATATGATTTTGATATCTCAAGAACCACTGATCAAATAGACTATTGGATTTGTGTTTCATAATCATAAAAGCTTTATCCCTCAGAGTATCAGAAATTTACTTTATCATCATCGCAATCAACAAATTCATCAAAATATTCATTACATTAACAATTTCCTTTAAAAGCATTTCTTGGTTTTGCAATCTGATCTGCATTGACATTTGATTTCTTGCTTGACATGTTCAGGAGCAAAACATTTATTTTTTCTAACCAAAATCTTAAGGGGTTGTGCAAATCTTCAATTCATTATTGTACTTAGTGGTAAATTTAAGGGTGATGGTATGCTGCAGATGATGATAAGGACTAGCGTCTTGAATCGATTTTCTTCTGCACTAATTCTACTTTACCAAGTTGCCTTCTGAACCTTATAACTCTTTATTCAGCCAATGTTTTGCAATTATATGAATAGCTATAGAAGCTCATAATTATTATTTCACCAGCCTCTTTTTATTCATTCAGCTTTTAAGAGTCTGGGTCGTAAATTTTTTTAAAGAAATCATCTTTATGATTTTTATCCATTGCAACGTTTTTAAATAACTTTGATTTACCAATACTTAATAGAAACAATGTTGTGTTTCATTCAGTAGTAGCATGTCTTATAGTTGCTGCCAAAGTTCAAGGGACATTCAAAATTAATTGGCTCATTGTACTTTATGCAATCCCATATGTTATAATTCAATGTTTTTCAGGGGGTACAATTTACTCAAAGTTTTATTATCTAGTGTACACAAAAGAAAAAACATGATAATTGGAGGAACTATACAAAAATTGTGACTCAATAAAGCCCCTTTTATTAAAGTTTTCGTATTAAATGTTATAAGCAAACATCGTTAAGCATCTGTTTCAACTACATATTAATTTATGCAAAATCAGTTTTGTGCTTAGCAAAAGTAATTGATGATTTGAAAAAATATCTTTATATGAGCATCATTACAGTATAACATTATATTAAACTATCAAATTGGAATGTCATACGGACACCCTGGCTGTTGCATTAGTATAATTACTTGCATAGTTTATGGTAGCTTTATCACTGTACCATGAAATTATGAATGTCCCTTGAAGCTTGTCGCGTACTATAACAGGAATGATTTTTTTCTGAATAGGATTATATTATTCAATGTAAATTCATGTTTTAGAAACAAGTAATTATTATAATGATTGTTGGTTTAGCAACATAATAACCTAACCTTGCCATGCAAATTATCAATGAAAGGAAATTAAGATCGGATGATTAAGCTATAGAAGAACGGACATAGAAGCAGTTCATCGGTATGATTTACAGTCAACTATTTTCGAAAAAGAAAATGAAATGAGTTTACTCTACTTAAAAGACTTATGTTAAACTTAATTATTTAGCCAAATCTTGATTATTCAAGATATTTTGCAAAAGTGAAACCATGTTGAATAAAGATACATTCATCTCTTTGTATTCTTATTTTTCTACAAAAGGGTCAATTGTGCAATCATTATTATTAAGCATATATTTCAAACTCATAAAAGATTATGTTTTACATATGACTTTAATTTCATTGTCCTCCGATTTTTATCCGGTCCTATGTAATCCTGATGTATAATATAAACAGTTGTAAATTCAAGTCATGTGGTATAATTCGTGCACAAATGTTCACCTCAAGATATGACGATGATCATAATTCAATGGTAGTAGATAGTGGCTCGTGGCGCGGGAAATATCCATCATAATTCTTACAGATTCTTACAGATCTTTTTACCATCTTAATAAAGCTTATAGAGGTTAAGTCGCAAAGAGGAGCGCCATTAAAGCTTATGTCGTTTCATATGTTGTTTAGCCTTTTTTGTATAGTACATTAGTAGCGCTTTAACCCTATCCAGAACGGCTTGTTTTAGATATAATATAAGCTTCCAAGTATATGTCATGATTTCGGGGGTATAGGTGGGGATTGGAGAGATGGCAAATTACTTTGCCTAAACACCCTAGATATTCGTCTTTTTTATTTGACCTTGTTATCTGGGATTTTTCTCTTTTAATGGGGATTGCAAATTTTGCAACTTGCCGGTCTGGATAGGGTTAATGATGTTAGCTATATGAGTGAAGAATGATGCCGGAGCTCGTTTGATACAGTCTTTATTAAATGAGAAGACAAGATCATTCATTCTTATTATTTTTGATTATAGTGACAATATCTTTGACTTTCGTCATCTAATGAGTTTTATAATTGACCATATACTTTAGCAAAATGATTTGCAGGAGGTTTTTTTCCCATCTTTACAAGTTGAGATTACATTCTGTACTTTCTTCATCTATCTTATCAAAGAAAGATATTATATTTTCCAGCAAAGCATGAATTAAGCATTTTGTCCTTTACTATCGTTTCTGATGCTCGTTTGCTCCTTCGAATTGTATAATGGTACCTATTTCCTGTTTGCTTTATTATATGGCCAAACTGCACTCCAAAATTTAGCTTTTTCATTCCACAAAGGAACTACTTTTTGAATATTGATTATTTGCTTCTTTGCTACATGTGCTATGCAGCGATTAGCTGCCGTTAGAACTAAATAAGTGTAGTTGGCAAGGTCTTTAGTGTGGCTTTTGGATTGTTTATCAACGACATTTCACAATCAATTAATTCAAATCATTCTCATTTAGCGTTTTTGTGTTAAACACACCATTCTTTTGAAAGAGTTTATTCCATACTAAATGATCTATTTTTGATGTGTATGTTATCTGGTCGTTTTCGAATTCATGGGTATATTCCATGCTAAATTTCCTCCATGCAGATTCTAGATAATTATCTGAAATGAATTTATCAACTCTTAAAGCTCTTCCAATTTCTCATTTTACATCGATGTTCATATCCCTAGTAATGACAACATTTTTTGCATATGCAGGTCGAAATAATATTGTCTACAGTAGCAATTGTATTTTCCAGTTCCTCTGTCCTAGTCTTTGGATCAGGGGAGAAATACACGTTTATTAAGAGAGTGCTGTCTCCTATCTCTATAACGATGCCTTGGATTCTGTCATTATTTGGCGATAAATCTTTACATCTTACCGGTTCTATAAAAACATGATGTTTTGATAATGCATGGGAAATTTTATGCAATTTCTTCTTAGGACAACAATTTTATGGTTGTATATAATGGATGCATATTGGTCATCATTGATAGCCAATATTTCTTTAAATACTTGTTCTTTTATCAAATCAAATCTTCTCGAGTTGTATGAATATGTTTTTAAGCTATTTTGATTTTGTTCAATACCGACTGATAACAAATTGTAAGTTTTTTATTTATTTAACTCGTCTTCGTTAACATTATGGTTTAGTATTTTTTATTCTTTTTTATTTTTAATGTATTTTAATGTCTTTTTTAGTCCTTATGTTATTTTTCTTTACTTCATCAGTATCCATATTTTTGTAACCGCTGCTTCTTTGACGGTTTCTGTAACGAAGCCCTTTTTACTTGAGTCCATTCTTTGTCATTCCTTCCGTCTAAGTTACACGTCTATGTTATATAGTTATGACAAACGATTTTTAAGTTAAGTTGACTTACCTGAATTATTGCGAAGTGCGGAATCGTCATTTTCAGTTCACTGGAATTAATGATTACAAAAAGAGTTTGGCATTGAGTATAAAGAGGTAGGAATAGCTACGCAATCATCTATTGTCTACACACATGCATTGTTCTCCTCCTTAGATTGTTTAATTGTGAGAGTTAACAAACTTTGAGGAATTCGGAAGGCACCAATGTATTTAGTACTAATAGTATCTTACAAGTAAACCCTAATTGAATTACTTTAGATATCAATGCAAAATATTTCCAATTACAGCCACTCACGTATGAATACTTCAATTCAATATTGTTCTGTGTTCCCTTCTTTTTGTTTCTTGAAAAAAGAACTTTATTAAGGAGTGTTGTTAGACATTTAATGAGATTTCGTTTGATCTCCGACACCGGAGAGAGAGTTAACTAAATACAATTGTAAACAAACAAATGATACGTGAGTATTTGTACACAAGTTCAGAGGGATGACACTCACTAGTAAAATATCTTACTATCTTATTGAAAACATACTAAACAGCCATTTTCATCTACCATTAAATCTTTACTATCACATTTTATTTCACTTCATTATATTCATTTGGAGCATAAAGAAATCTTTTCTTAGCGAAAAAGAAAGAAAGACTCTGTAATCCTTTAACTGGAGCTCTCTAAAGAAAATATTTGATCATGTAAATAGACTATGGTAAGGTTTTTATAATAGGCTTGTATCACAGTCATTGCTGTCCTCACGTACTCTCAACTTCACGAGAGTGTTCAATCAATTTTGACAGCAAGTTTTCTTAAAAAAAATAGAAATGATAATAGTGTGTAAATACAAGTCTTTACAACAATAATAAGCCAGGTTTACAGTTGTATGCCAGTAGAAGTCAGAAATGCTAACTTAATGATAAAGTTCTCTTAATAACATACCCCCCACATACTGAAATCGGTAAACTAAAGATCCTTCGAGTGATTTATATAGTTGGGATCAACCGTAGCTTTCTACGTCGTAGGATTCTACGATTAAAAGATGTAAATTGGCTTCCAAGAATCTCCAAATGGTTGTTCATTCTTTTTTTGATCATATCACGATGATTGTTCTTGTTCTTAATCTTTTTCGTCAAAGAAAAAACGATTTTATCGTGTAAATAACTTCTTAGGGATATATTGATGGGATGGCGGCCTAGAAAATAGATCGTAGTTTTCTACGACGTCTTAGAATTCTACGATTATGATATTGTAGAATTTTATGCTGTTCTTGCTCTTCTCGTTTCAGATGTTAAAATGTTTTATGTTTTCTTGTCATCTTTTTAGATTCTAATGCATTAATAAGATAAAAGTTTCGAATTAGTTGGCACTTTGCCAATGATCATCATACTTATTTTCGTCTTGATTTAGTGCTGTAAAACAAAGAAGAAATAAGGAATTTTTATATTGAGTAGGGGATTTAAGTTTTAAGATATTTGGCAAATTATACACCTTTTTTTGATACTAGACAAACTAGACAAACGATCATTTTATATAATGTTTTGCAAGCCCTAACGTTTAAAGGACCTCAAATAATATGTTTCTAATTTTGTTTTTGATTTTTGTAACATTATACCCGATAAAAAAAGAAAATATATCGAGAGAGTAGTTGCATATCTTTTTTCTTTTGGTTATATCATTTCTCAATGTTGGATTTATGTATATGCCCTTTTAAACGATAAAACGCTATCAACTGGTCCCTAACGCTGGATCATGTTCATATGGACTGAATTTTTCTATAACTTCTTCCATGCATCTCCTTTCAGCTTCCCGTTTCTAAAAGGAGGGGGAATATGCCTGTCAAGTATCTGAATATCGGTAAAAAATTGAAAAATATTGGCAATCGGAAACCTATTGTTTTAATGTCGAAAAATCGAAAATATTAAAATATAAGTAAAAAAAAACAAGAATATCGGAGTATCGGTAGAAAAATCGTAAATATCGGAATATCGGAAGAAAAAAGTCAACTATCAGAATATCGGAAACCTTGGAATGATCAACATAGTCTAGTGGTAATGTCAACCCGCCGCTGCGGATTTTTTTCCTTGTCAATAGTCAACAGAATCACCCGTCAACAGAATCATTTACGTGGTAAACAGAATCATCCACGTGGTAAACAGAATCATCAACGTTGTAAACAGAATCATTTTTATAGTCAACAGAATCTTTTGAAATTGACGACATTTTTTTATGGTCAACAGAATCAAATTAAAAACACGACTATTTTTTGTAATCAGCAGAATCACCCCTGACGGGAAAACGTAATTGTGATACCGCAGAATCATTTACGAAGATTTAAAAACGAAAAACTTTTTGCGATTGATATTTTGCGTTTGTAAGTTATCCCTTCACTTCATTTTTATAAAATTCATAATAAAATTCTAATAACTTAAGCCTGCACGTTGAACTGGCCTGGTATATAGTTCGCCATGACTTAGGCTCAAATTGAAATCGCGATCTGAATATACTCAACATTATTTTAGACTGTAAAATCGTTTATACGTGTGCATTATTGTCAAAGCTAGCCTAAACTAATTGCAATAAAATGTTTCATGGCATGAATATGTACAACACACACCGGAAATGACTTTTTCACCTACTGATTCTGTTGACCACAAAAATTCGGCGTCAATTTTAGAAGATTCTGTTGACTGTAAAAATGATTCTGTTGACCACGTCGATGATTCTGTTGACCACGGATGATTCTGTCAACTATTGACGGAAAAAAATCCGCAACGTCGCTATATATGTTTGAATGTTTGGCTGTTAGTCTTAAACGTGATAGAAATATGCTATTTTTCTTTACAATTGAGTGTGTGTGAACTTATTACGTGATATAGTTTTATAGCCCTCTTTCTAAAAAAGAATAAAATCCGACCGACCACGGACAACTAGAATCACGGACGGGAAACTTCAATATCACGATAAAAAGTGAAGACCGATGCTCTCATTTTCGAACAAATTAACGAAATCACTTCATTTCTTCACTAAAGTGAAGTTCAATATGTTATTTATCTTGCCCAAAAGTGAAAAAAGATGCCCGAAATTTCGAATCCTTTAATCTATTACACTTATGTGAGGAAAACTACCAATAGAAACGGTTGGGTGGTGTTTAAAAGGGTAGAAAGATGTTTTAGACTATCATAATGTTTTTTGGGCCAAAAATAGGTAAATGACTGTTTTACACAATATATCAAGATGAGTGAGACGAAGTTGGCTAAAACAAAAGTCAGAGAATTTTGGAAACTGGATGTCACACAAATTTGACAAAATGATTGTTTATTAAAGCAAGAAACAGAGTAAATACTCTGGTACGAAAGGATAAGAGGAAATTAGAAAAGGGGATAGCAAACGAAGGTATATACAAACCAAAACTATTTTGGAGCCATGCCCGAAGAAAATTGAAAACAAAAGTTGGTGTAGCGCCACTATTAGCTAATATAGAAGACAAAAATTCACTTGTGTTTGACGATAAGGAAAAGGCTAACCTTCTTCAGAACCAATTTTCAAGCGTATTTACTAAAGAACCGCTGGACAATATTCCATCCTTTAGTTTACGGTCAGAGTCAAAAATAAAAACTATCGAGATTCAAGTTCAAGAAGTTGAGAAGAAACTTAAAGGCCTGAATACTAACAAGTCCTCAGGCCCCGACAAGATACATCCAAAGATGAAATCTGAGCTTGCAGAAATTTTAAGCACACCACTTACAATTCTTCTCAACTCGTCACTCCGGAGTGGTAGGATCCCAAAAGAATGGAAAACAGCTATCATTTCAGCAGTTTTTAAAAAAGGGTCAAGAAATGTTGCAAGTAATTATAGACCAATTAGTTTAACCTGTGTTCTATGCAGGATGATGGAGTCGTTTTTAAAAGATGCCATTATGACTCACCTTATGACAAATAATTTACTTTCACCACAACAACATGGATTCATTAATG
>JAUKPT010001606.1:0-14852 GCA_032273505.1 Nanomia bijuga
AGATAAGAGAAAGAAATATCGAAAAAAGTAAAAGGAAGAAGGTGAAAAATGAAGAAGAAAATCAACGACACTGAAAAGTAAGGGCACATGTGTGCACATGTGAGCGTCGATTGCTATTTTGATCCTTACAATTTATTATTTTGTATGTGAGTTATTGGTCAAAGTTAATTTTTCTAAAGTTTTTGACTTTTCCTGTCCGGGTAATATAGTAGTCCGTGTTCAAGAAAATGCAAATATGTGGCTTTCAAAGAAAAGAAAAGTATCAAAAAATATAGAAAAATGGTTTCCCACAAAAAAGTCATTTATGTGGGAAGTCTTGGCGTTCTGTACGATAGGCCAAGATGCTAGATGCTCACGCAAAAAGCGCGAAAACCCCGAAATTTATTCACGCGAAATTTTCTGAGCCCTTTATTATATTATATCTATTATATTCAATCTAATTTTCCCAAGGGTTGACTACAACTAAAGAACTATTATTGTTTAGCTATATAAATTTCGTAATCGTCAGTAGCTAAAAAATAATATCAGGTAATATCAGGTTAAATAAGGGTAACATTAAACGTAAAACTTTTGTTAGGTCTAATTCCATTTATGTGAGTTGGTCATTAAAACTACTGCTGTAATTAATACGTCTTTTACAAAAGTTTTACGTTTGAAGCAGCCCTAACTCATACAAATCCTCATACGAGCTCATGAAGAAACTACATTAGTGCACCTAAAAGAAATATAAGGATAGAAACTAATTTATCAGAAAGAAGCAGGGACTATTTCGACCCCCCCTACAATCAACTACCTTATTCGTACTAATTTTCGCGCGGATTTAATTTTGCGCAGTTGACATCGATTTATTTCGCGCGTATTAATTTTCGGGCAACGGGCAAAATATTTATTACAACTGAACAAGAAGAGAACAAGATAGCGGTGAAAAATGTCTCCATTGGGATTATATACGCGCACACCTATTTCCAGCGCAAATTTTGCACTAAATTTCGCGCGCGAATTGATTTTTTTGTGCGAATGCGCGAAAATTAATACGCGCGAAAATTAGTACGAATAAGGTAAGTGTTCTAGTGGGATACAACAAGTATGTAAAAAGTAGACCTAGTACCCTGTCATTGTAAATTAAGGCCAACCGGACATACATGAAGAAATATTTAAAGTCGGACAATATACCAATATATAGCAGGTGAATTTACTATCTAATGGACAAGAACAGTAGTGCGAGGATAACAAGCAAGAAGGGCACATGTTAAGATACTTAACTTGGTTTAAAATAGGGTCCAAGTACCAGACAAATACAAGACAAATACCAGACAAATACCAGACAAATACCAGACAAATACCAGACAAATACCAGACAAAAACCATAAAAAACCTAAAAATATATATCAATTACACCAGCAGGGGTAGACCGAACAGGCTGGTTCGGTTAAGCCCATACGAGAAGAGATATCTCATTTGTTGCATCCACAATTGTTCTTTCTTGTTTCGGTCCCTTGGGTTACAATGTTCCACAATTGTAAATTGGTAATTGTCATCATAGCTACTTGAGTTGGTAATATTGTAAATGTAAATGTATGCCAAGCGAATATTCATCATCCAGGTCATTTGTACAGATAGTGTTCCCCTTTTCTAATTGTTTTCCGTATTTGATATACTTTGTCCGATGGCTATATTGTTATATGTTATCTATATTTTACGTTATATTATTTAAACGGGTGATTTATCTTGATGGAAAATTGTTTTCAACTTTTCAGATAAATATATTTCATTCATTCATTCATTCTATAATCTAAATTAAGAAATCCAATAAAAACAAAATTAATAATGATGACTCCCAAGAATCTAAAAAAAGAGATCCTTGAAACAAATAATTAATCATTGTGAACTGTTTCTATTTTTAGTTTTTAGCTAGCATGATAATTCATCTGATAATTTTTTTTTGATTTCAAGTAAAATAGCAGGACTAGAATATCTCACAGATGAGTTTTCTATTCCTTAATTAAATGTCTTCTTTTGTTACTGATGGTACTAATGTGATAACCCTATTAATATCGGGGAGGGGGGGGGGTGTAAAATTACACCCTCAAACACAAACTGAAAGTTGGAGAAATATTATGATGAATTTTCATCGCTTGGAATTTAGTTTTAGTTTTACACATTTCCTAAAAGAATCACGTCGATTCCGTGCTCCGCCAAAAAATATTTAGGGGTATTTTGTTGAAGGGCAGTACTGTAATTTTGAGTTGTCCTTTTAAAGGTTTGGAGCTAGTTTTTGTTACCTAAATTGTTTTAAATGCTTTGATTTTACTTTTTTGTTCTGTGAAAAGTTTTTAAGAGTCTTAATGATTCATAAATTTCAATATATACAATAAATTTTTAGTTTTGGACCCCAAATCACTCAAAACTGGAAAAAATTACCAAAATTGCCTTGGTCTGTATACCTGACTCTGGAAATATGCTGACTATTGGTAAATCGGAAATGAATCTTCAATACAAATTGGTTGGAAGTGATTCATACAAAAAATCTAGAAAATCGGATCATTTTAGGGAAAATAAGTAAAATAGCACAATTAAACAGTAAAAAAAGAAAAATTCTTTTACAACATTTAAGCTAATAAAATAAACAAATATAATTAAAAGATAGATAATAACTGAGGAAAGGATATACTAAATAAAACAAAAAAAGAAAAATTCATAGTAATAATAAATGGAAATAATAAACATAAGATACTCACTTAATTTAAAAGTTTGTAAATTACAATGTAATATGGCTTCATATCAGAGTTTTCCGTCTTCTAGTTGAATTACAACCAAGGCTTCAGTTAAGGTAAGGTATGCACTTATGATGGAACAGTCATGCATAGCCGTAGGCTAATCCGCGGACTATAGCTCCATCTAGGGTTTCGTCAGGTACCAACTGACTTCCCAATTTCCCTCACATGGCATGGGTTGACCCGACGGATTTACAGTCTAACGGTTGTAGTATCACACTTCAATTGATGTTAACTAGCCTTCAGAGTAATATTGATTTTTTTATGGCGCGACTGGGTATTGAACTCAGATCACACGGTATCTAGTAATGATAGGTGTGACACTAGGTGTGACACACGCTAATATGACACACATATTATACCTCAAACTATCATCTGAATCGCTTTATAAATCTTTTCAAAATCAACAAAACTATTTGTGAAGAAATGTTAGAACCCTTGCTCATATTTAGGAAAGGGCACTAAGTTTATTTTGCCATGCAATCAAGTGTTATCTCGGATCAAAAAGGCTGTGACATTTCGACCCTCAAGTACCTGTACATGCAATCATAAAAAATGAAAAGCAAAAAAATCTTTTCTGACTGAGACGATAAAATCATGTCTTATTCTAATTGACCTTTTTAACGGTCCTATTTTTTTTTCATAGTCAAACAAGAGATGAAGTTTAAAAGGATAGTACATTTCTTACGAGATGAATTCTTTTGTTATCGATTTCGTATCATCATCCGCCATTTTGCTGTACACGTGATTGTTTCCAATTGAAGCTTGTGTTGTTCGAATGTTGTATCGGTACGAAATGCACTCACGTGGGCAACTGTCTCGACATCCACGCGGTACTTTCCGCTTGTAACTATCTAAAAGAAAGTGATGTAAGATAGAGAATGCAAACATTTCAATGGCTATCATATTAAAACATATGGTTCAGTAATACCAGTGAAGCGCAATCGAGTCGGTTATGATCAATGCGCAAAGATCGAGTAAATCTCTGCAGCGAAATCGTGAAATCGATTACGCAAAGTCATGAAGTAAAAACGATTGGATCGCGTGAAAAGTTTATTCTTTGATACTTGCTAAGGTATGAATTTCAGATATTTATATCTCAGCAAGTATCTAAAGAATATCAAGTCTTTTAGACATAATATATATTCTCTAGAGATTCTTCTTTCTTACTGCTAGGTCTGAAAGAAAAGAATACAGGAGCAGGGAAGCTTCGCTGCAGACAAAAGTAGATAAACAGAGAAAGAAAATAAATTAACAGAGCAATATATTCAGACCCAGGATATATTAATCAGATCTAGCAGAAGTATGCTGATAGATGGTATTATGTACTGTGCTTAATATCAAGCTATCTATAAAATGGCCAATGAGCATTGCCAAGAATTAGAACATGAAAAAAAAATTGGAAGTTGCCTCTAGATATCTGTTTCGAAGAGAAGAGAGGAAAGGAGATTGCAACCCCTGCAAACCAACAGCTTCGCTCACTTAATGACAAATGTCAAAAAATAGCCAAAAAATGGCGAACCGTTACCATATCCTTATTTTACACCAGTAGAATTGATTTATTTCAAACTACTTACCTCTATATTTGTAAAAGCATTTCATTTGTTGCACTGAACATATTGACACATTCCCTAAAATAAAGATCTTCTTTCATGATGCAAGAAGTAGAAATTGGCATCGGAAGGAAAGGAATGGTAATTCAAACAGGCGCATTTGTAACTAAATGGTTGCATAATGGTTATAGACAAGGAGTTTAGTTTAGTTAATTTGAATGGAACTTTGAACTATTTTGCATCTTAACGTAATTAAGGTAAATTTCATTGCTTACTTGTCAGTTCGAAAGGATTCTGCTAAGCGTCAACCCGACACTTTAAAGCTGATGATAGTTATAGTAAAAAATGGACGCTAAGGCGAGGATGTGGCTGGATGGACCGATAGCTTATAGCTGATACTTCCGTAGTCTACTCAAACTTTGAAAGCATTAAAGCACATACTTGCAAATCCTTCGAACTCGAACCCAACACATTTACATTTTTTAACGATTCTTTGAAGGATACAGTCCACTTCACACATTGCTTTTGAGTACGGGTAATGCGTGATGATTTTGTATGCAACCTTTCCACACGCAGTTGGGTACGGATTCGGTAACAGCTTAGTCTGAAATATAAGGAAAACAGATGATTGGTCAGATTTTTAATATCGAAAAGAGATAGATATGTTCCACCGTGATGGGTGGTAAAAAATATCACACGGCAGGCTTAATTGTCTTAATCGTATGTTTTGGTATATGCAAAGGACAAGAAAAATACATAATGGGAGAGAAATAATTGAACTTTTCTAAACAATATGTTAAAAGCATAAGAAATTAGAACAGAATTATAGGTTTTACGAAAAAATAAAAATGGAGTAGTGGAATTTTCATCCACTCGGTTGAGCAGAAGAAAAATGACTCGGTTTAGTACGGCAGAATCATTATGCAAAACGGAAGATTATATCTTGCAACGGAAATATGTTGAGTTGCTAGAGTAGCGTTCTATTTGATAGGTTTTGATAGATATGTTTGAAATGTGCTGTCAGGGGATGTCGGATCAAACGAAAATGGTTAAGACTCAACATCAACTTTTCTCATTAAATGTTCCACAAGGTGTTTTCAGAAGAAGATAATAGAGGGAAATGCTACAAATAATTCAGTAGTTTTAATCAACTTTACAACTCTATTCATATCGACATTTCATCTTCTGTGTCGTTATAAGTCTTTAAGAGCAAAATATTAAAACTTATACGTCCTTCTTCTAAATCAACTATTTGACCCATTAGGAATAAGATATCTTTATCAATTACGTGTGGGTCTTAGTCCCCTAAAATTTTACATAAAACGTCAAAATTGTGCACATACTCCTAGTGATATTTGCGATTGTCATGCTGCTGCTGAGGATGCTGCATATTATTTTTTATTACATTTTTTATAATATTCAAAGATCCATTTCAATTGCTAAAAGTCGCAGCATACTAAGTAATAACAATTTGCTTCATCTGATCTCTGATGTTGACTTTTATCTTTGTGGTCACCAGTCACTCAGCCCGATCGAAACAAAGAAATTCTGGACTCAACTATTAAGTTTGTCCCCGACCTGATTTATTTGTCATTATGAATACTATTATCTTACGATGATTATTATTTTGGTCGTTTTTTACTATTATCATTGTTACAGGTGAGTGCCCCATGAAATGTATGCGCTCCTTGAAATGCAGGTATTTACTTATGAGCATCTAAAATCTAAAAGAAGTGAATGTGGAAAGTGAAACTTATACTGGATAAAAGCAAATACTTCATCTAATAAAAAATCGTTTCGTTTGTGTTTTATCATTTCAATATCATTATTTTATTAGCATAATAAGCCAAAACTCAACATGTGAATTTTGCTTTAATTGTGTTCTGAGCTTACTTCGTTTTGCTAGCAGATAGGTTAATCAAGAAAAGTTTTCCATGTTTCCTGATGATAGATAACTTTATCAAGCCTCTTAACATAAGGTTTAAGGTGTCCCTGCCTTAGTATAGTCTATTTTTCTGATACCTACATTTCAAGGGGCATAGATTAATATCTATACCAATGCGGTGAAAAATATGGTCAAAACCTCGACAAAACAAAATGTTATAGTAAATAAGAGTTTATAATTTAACACAGCTTTAAAAGTAGAAATACATGCAAGTGTCTATCTATTAAAATGAAAATAATGAATTATTCAAATTAAAACTGATTGGCATTATTACTGGTCACCATCACCAGTGCCTGTTTACTTCCATCTTTACCTTTACATGCAAACTGGCTACAAAACTCGTCTAAAAACAAAGAACTCTTTTAGGTTCTTTGCCTCGCATTGCCCATCTTCTCTAGTACATCTGCAATTATATTTGCATAAAATGAATTCCTCTTATTGTCTTAACCTTTCATCAGCTTTGTTTTTCCTTTTTTCAGCTTCATCTTTCTTCGCTTGAATTTCCCTCACAAGTTCAATGGCATTTTTCCATGGATTTGTGCCAGTCTAACATTTATTGAATTTGGAAATTTCGGCTTGACGTTCTCTACAGTTAGAACTCTGGTATATCTGACACGTCTTGTTTTATTGTCATAAGCTTTTTTGCAGATTCCAATTTAGCTTTGTAATAATCTCTACTATATCTACAAACACCAACTGGCGTTGAGATGACTGCAGGCTCTGGTATCTTCATTGGAGAACCAGCAAGCAATTTCTTAGCATTTCCTGTTGCATCCAAGTAACGATTAATCCACTCTCAGTGATTCCTACACGTTTACCAGGAGTTTTCAAGGTGTTTTGGAATATCTGAAGGTCTGTATCCACTATGATAAAATTTGCAAAAGTATTTTAAAAACCGATTTTCTAAAAATCGCTTAAGTTCCGACATGCATTTAAAGGGGTAGTGGTGTGCATTCTAAGGTGCATTTGCATACTTAGATAAGAAATAACTTATTATTGATACTATCAGAATTATCCCATATATTTATAATGATCACCTCATTAGAGTCATTTTGATCGGAATAGTAGGTGAGAAGTTATGCATGAAAAAGCAGACCTGCATTTCAAGGGGTACAACAAATTTTGCCTCCATTTCCAAAACCCTATCAAAACTGTAAAAGTGATGTCTGTAATGATGTTTTCTCAGAAAATGCAGATAAATAAATGAACTTTTATATTTCAGAAGAAGAATCAATTTGCTTTTCAAATGTGACCAAAATAGATTAGAGAAATTGGGCCTGCATTCCATGGGGCACTCACCTGTAACTAAACTAAATGACTCATGCATCAAAGGGGTGCTTTTCAGGTGGCATGAGAGAACTTCAGGTGGAAATTCCAGGCGAAGTTTCCGATTGGCATTGAAATAATAACGCATGGGTATGGAAGAATCCGTTCAGGTGGAAATTCAGGTGGCGCGCTGAATTTCAGGTGGAAATTCCAGGCGTAGTTTCGAACAGAAAAATCTTGCGTGTAAGAATTTCATTGAAGTGGAACTTTAGGTGCCGAGATCTTTTTTGGAGTGGAAATTTACTGGTGGAAATTTTCAGTCGTTTCCAGCTGAACTTTCCACCTGAAATAATGGCATCTTTGCGTGTTTAGGTGGAGTTCGGGAGGTATTCATATGGACTTCGAGTGGACTTCCAGTGGATTTTAGGAGGCAGAATGTTGTGGGATCCTATCGGAATTTACTGTATTTATCATGGCTTTTCATTCTGAAAATCTTCCGACGGGCGAAATATGTATCTTAAGAATTTTCCGATGCCATATATAGTCTGTATCAAAATTAGATGCCCTTCCAAATATTTATCGGCAAAATGTGCCATAAAGATGCCTAAATTCATGCTTTTTAGCCATATTTTTGACTTTTTGGTCACATTCACGGGCCATTTACTTGGTAAATCTTTTTCAAAACCCTAACAACCTGTACATAAGGTTTTCAAACATTTACTCGAATATCTTATAAACCCCGTGGTTAAGAATCTGAAAATTTTCATTTTTGCTATTTCCTTACTTTTTTTACTCTGAATAATTTTCGAACATAAAAAAATCAAAAAATATTGAAAAATGGCTTCAAAAAACCCCTTTTTGAGGGAAGTGCATCTTATTTTGATACAGGCTATAATAAAAATAGACTTCTTTCTTAGATCACAAGAGCAAAGAAATCCTAGAATACTCTCTAGAGCTTAATTAAAAGTCGGAGTTTGGAAGCTCTATTTTCATATTTAGTTTCACATGTGCGGGTTCATTTTTAAAAAAATCACTAGACATTTCCCTTCATTCTTTTTTTTTACTCATTAGGCAACCGGTAATTTTAGCACTAAGTAAAATAAAGTGTTTCAAAAAAAGGTGTCGGAGCTTGATTGCAAGCAAATTTATGTTATCATGCAAATCCTTTAACCCTTCAACTTAGCTAGCATAGTTATTATATCTAATGGTTATGAAACATAATGTTTTGTTATTGTCGATGTTGTGCACGGTTAAATAATGACCCAACGTATTGAAATCTATTGATAAAAACGATTACTCGAAATAATACCATTTATATTATCAATTGGGAAAACACGTCATAATAAATGTAATGCCGATAAATAATATAAAGAGTCGTAAATTTCAAGTCACGTGATATTAACCGTGCACAAATGTTCATTCCAAGACCAGACGATGTCTTTATCACATTTCAATGGCGTTTCATAATCATATGATATAATAACTATGCTGCTAGCTACGTACCTTTGCTAGCTAGCTACCAAATAAAGTAAATCGAATCTTTGAATCGAAAGGCTACAGCGTTGACAAAAAACTTTGACGTTTTGCTGTTTTTTTACTTATTTACTTGAAAAAAGTAAAAACTCAAGCAAACTTGTCGAATTCATAATTTCGCAAGCTTAGGTAAAGCTTATTTAGTGATTTATTTTACGCGTATATGTTGCAAAATAGCTCCGCTGTCGCTCCACGATTAAAAAATAAGAAAACTTTTATGAATAAGGAAAAGTAAAAGATATGGATACAGATAGTCTAAACAACACTATTTTGGGGTTGGGCGAGTCAATTTTTGATGAAATTCATTTACATTCTGTAGCCGAAACCATGGTCATCTTAACATAAACTATTCAACGTACAAGCCTGACATTTGGAATACTTGTTCTTACATACAATTTAAGAATACTCACAGAATTTCACTGTAAGAAAATGGAAATTGGGGAAGTTTTTGCCCCACCCCAACAAAACTTTACTACGCCATTTAGTAGAATTGTAGATTTTAATATGGTTATTGAGCAGTCCAAATTACAAGAAAATATTTTATTTCGATCAATTTTTTTTCTTTGTATACTAGATAGAACTTCAAGACCTCGACACAATAAGAGCGTAAAGAACTTCTGTAAACGTCACTCATCTTGGGATAAAAGTAATTGTATGCTCTCCTTTATTTATGATCAATCTATTTCAAACCAAAAATGATTTACTTAGAAAATAACTAGTTTGTACAAATAAAATCTAGCAATTTCTGATTGTCACGAACGTCCCAATCTTCGGATAGTGATCTTGAATCACGCCAAGCTATCAGTTCCTTGACTTCTGCGATGTTTTGTTGCCGTTCATCTTCTATCTGGAACTATCTATCTATAACTTTATTTGCTGAAAGTCTTTAGTATTTATCGATTTGATTCGGTGACTTTTTCAATGCTAGAGAAGAAATCGCATGTTCCGCCAGTTGTGCTTCTCATATCTTGTTTTATTGTATGGAAAACTTCTGCCTGTTTTTTTGTAGAAGATAGAGTTTACAGGAACTTGTATTTGTGGTATCTTTTCAAAAGAAGAACCTTCAAGTGTTTTCTTCCTGAAATAGGCTGAATAAAATAACGATGTGTCATTTTGTCTAATTAAGCATTCCATGTTTTATAGAGCATGGATGTTTCTTTGCAGAATAAATCCCAGAGTGATGACCAATAAAATGAACTATTGAAAGAAAAATTGATAAAATTTTTCGTCTTGGATGTTGCATATGAAAATTTCTGTAAAAGTTCATTATTCCTTTGAATATATTGTGCACGTTTTTCTTTTACATCGGATCCTAAGATATTATTGATTTGATTTGACAAATTAGTACCAAGATGTTTGTCACTATCTACCAAGGGCAGTCTGTCCCCACAAATTCCCATTCCTATGTTTTAAAGGAAAGCGATGCATTTTGTTTTAGATTTTCTTGGATTTACATTAGTGCTGAACTTAATCTTGTGTGTTATGGAATATTTCTCACGGGACCATCTGCATACCCTACACCCTACTAAACCAACGTAGCAGTTATTGATTAAGCAGCCAACATTGGGTTATCTTAGTTCCTCGTAAAGCCCATTAGTATAGACACAATACAAGATGGCAGAATAGATAGCCCCTTGTTTAACTCCATTTGTGATAGCGAAGTATGCTGATGGACGCTGATTCCACTTTACTTTTGCTTGTTGCACTTCATACGTAATAAGTATAAAACGGATTATTATAAGTGGTACACCGATATCCTTTAACTTTCTAAAGAGAAGTGTTGAAGTGTTGAACCATGTCAAATAATTTGCTTATGTGCATCAGACATGCAAAAACATCCGATCCATTCTTGTTAAGTATGATATTGTTTCTAACCACTAATTTACTTATTGCAATTGATCTGTAGTTGTTACTATTATCAGTAAAATCTCCAAGTTTATTTTTCACTAGTGAAATCATTGTAGTGATGGCAAGAAAATTACTAACATGTCCATGAACGTAACCTTGCAAGCAGCAGTATGCAAACAGTATGACGGGCCGCCGTTTTTAATTAAATCTGATGTCATATTCATGACAGGGTCAGTTTTACCCGACCTAAGTTTCTTTAAGGAAATTAATAATTTTTCTGTAAATAACATCTTCACGAAATCAATTGACTTCTGTTCAATAGCCAACTCATCTTTTATGGCTGACAAATTATCTCTATTATCAATGGTGTTGTAAAGATTTTTATACTTCACAGCTAAGTAATCGGGAATATTATCAGAATGCCCATCAATTGTTAGAGCACAGTTTTGTGTTCTACAAAATCTTTGGAAGCATATTTTTCTTCACATCAAAATAAGTTACGTAAAAATAAAAATTAAATTAAATTAAAAATTAAAACAATGACTATCAGTGTAGTATGATACCAATTATCGATACCCAAAGATACACAAACACAGATTAAAGAAAAGAAAATCCGAAGATAGATACACGAGAAAAGCGAGCAGAAAAAAGAACCGGGTGGGGGCACTGGGAGCATTGGAAGCATTCGCTAAACCAATATAAATAAACGTTATAAAATCGATAAATCGACGGGTTAGCTCTATATGTACTAATTACTCTCGAGAATAAATGCGTGATAGTTATTTTAATAAGCTTTATTGAGATCAAAATCTAGTGCTTTGAGCTCTATCTAGACTGGCGGTCATGGTGACTCCAGGTTTTCCAGGTATTTATTAGCAACCTGCTGGTACTAAAATTTTTTGATTTTTATAGATCATAAAATTGTGGGCATATCATTTCAATCAAAGTCACTGTAAATGATTCCAGGAAATGATTCTCGTATTAGCCTATCGATCAAAATAGATAACTGATTATACTGTAAATACATGTTGTGAAAGTTTTGTCACAATTAACTGGAATGTATAATTTACTTGATATAACAAGTGATTAAAGATAGATAAGCCTAAATAATAATTTCCAATGTAATTTCTATTCAATTTGGGTCTCATAAGTAGAAACATTGGTATGCATACTACCTAAAAAATACCAACCTAGTGACATCAGCTCTACCTGAAAATATAAATAAAGGATTTTAGTTGAACCTTGAGAGAGTAGGGTTTTATAATATTTTTAGTAACCGGGGGTCAAATTGATCCACTCTAATCCTGGAAAATCTTTCCAATATGAAAATTAAGATGTGGGGGAAGCTTTTTTAAGCTTTATCTTGCTTTGACTAACTTTTTCCTCATCTATATTCTGATTGTTCTTGGTACAAACTAGCACAAGCATAGTTTCTAATACTATCACTGCACTGCCAAAAGCGTTTTCGACAATAATTATTTCTTTGCACTGTTTTTCTTACTTGAAATGAAACCGAAAGTACTTCATGTTTCTCCAAATATTAGACCAATTTCTTTCTCGATTGATTTAATATGATCTAGTATCTAGTATCACCCCGGCTGTTGCATTAGTGTATTACTTGCATAATGTAAGATAACATCCTGTATCAGCTGCCCTGTGAAACTTGCCCGGTAGACCTGCCCGGTGTTAATCTCTGATTTTTTTTACCTGCCCGGTGGATATTTCTGTTTTTTGTACCTGCCACCGATTTTTGGTGGTTTTGCCCAGTAATTTTTTGTGATTTTTTGACATGCCCGGTGGGTTTTCAGATAGCCACTGGGCAACTTATACAGGAAGTAAGATAGAATTATCACTGTATATTATTATATAATATATTGGCAACAAATCAAAGCCGTACATACAGATCTGTATAAGGTAATGGCCACGCTGCTCATACTGCAGACTAAATAAGGGGGCATCTCAAATTCATATTTCTTAACAGAAAATGTCTGTTAAGGGGGTTGGCGGGAGGTGTGGTGGACCATAATCTGTTAAAAGATTATGAAAACCTTCGATAAAAAATGTTGCTCTCTAATGTCCCAGTAAAAAAGGTAAAACAGTTTGCCATAACGTTTTGAGCATCATTCATCCCTTCATTTTGCTCTGAAAAAATGGTACAAGTCATAACATATCTAATATATGTAATTCCAGTCATGGCCAGCTTAAGATAAGGCCCAATCTGACACCGACAAGATTCTCATACCTGAAGTTCTATCCATCTGTAGAACCCCTAACTTTCATAACCTTTTAATGATCGTAAAGGATTAAGATCAAACTGGTTTTTAATTTGAATGAATGATATCTAATGGAAATAATGGGGTTTCCCAAATTTTCTTTGACCGCCGGTAGCTTAGTTGATTTCACTTTTTCCAAGTTTTTGACCGCAAGGCTATCTTTATCCTTGAAGTAAAAGATTTGCAAAATAATTATATCAGAATATCTTTATTGCTTCTTAATGATAATTACATATTATGTCTAGCCTTTTATAATATATCTACAGGTAATATATCTTGTCAAATAGCATTATAATAATCTTTTTTCAATTATGCTATTTTACATCATTCATATAGGTATGATACTTTAATTGTAACATTAATAGATGTATTAATTTCGAGTAGACATTTATTACTGATTTGAAAAAAATTGTGATGTAAAATCAGACTAATCATAAATTTTCTCTCAGCCCATTTTGTAATAAGATACATTTCAAGACGATCTTTACATCCTGAGAAAATAGTCAACAAAAAAAAAATTCTGCATGTTTTAACCTTCTTAAGATATATGTTTAAGTGTCGTTTTTCTCCACCAATTTTTGATAAATTTCTTTTTTATTAACTCAAATGTTTACTAATCCATCAATAATCACGTGTCTAAAGTGCCGAGATTAAGGCTTTTCTCTAACTCAAAGTTCTAAGAATCTGTTTAAGACATATTGGACTTTATCTAAAGCTGGCCATGTTCCAGTCTATCTTCAGATTAATTTTTGGAATGACCTTCACAACAATTTTGAGGCGAAATATAAATCAGTTTCTTAAAATTTTTGGCCAACTGTAGCCTAGAGATTACTTTTTCAGAAAAACTCAATGAAACAATTAAAAAATAATTTTGAAGGCCATTTTAAGACCTTTTACTGGTGGGTTGACTTTTTTGTGAAACACCCTAGAGTCTTTTTTCAATGACTTTCAATGCATTATTAAAAGCCCTAGAACATCGAAACTCAAGATTATTAACGTGATGTGTGTGTGTGTGTGTTGTGTCTATGGGTTGTACAAACAAATCGAAATCCGACAGTGTAATAACCAATATTTTTTTCGTTAAAATAGATACTAAAGTGTAATATATAAAATATCCGACAAAGGTAGCCAAAAATCAAACAACTTAAGCCAAAAATCCGATAAAATTAGTCAAAATTATGACATTATTAGCAAAATATCCGACAAAATTAGCCAAATATCCGACAACATTAGCCAAATATCCGACAACATTAGCCAAAAATCCGACAACTTGATAAAAAGTGTGTTTGGGGGTGTTACACCCCCATTCCCCCTCTAGCGACGCCACTGGCAGTAATTTTGAAAGTATATTATTGTTGGATGGTTGAGATGTGAGATTGGCCCCAAGTTACTATCCCTCTAACTACGCTACTGATTATTTTGAAACATTCACGGAGTTCTTGATTCTTTAATCGAATATTTTTATGTTTATATATCGCTTCCCGCAAGAAATTTATGGAATTAAATCATATCTATTTTTTTTGTGATAAATACTGATTGTTTATGCGAGAATGTCATAAGAAGTTACATAAGAAGTTACATAAGTGTGTGTGTGTGTGTGTATGTGTGTGTGTGTGTGTGTGTGTGTGTGTGTGTGTGTGTGTGTGTGTGTGTGTGTGTG
>JAUKPT010001607.1:0-14850 GCA_032273505.1 Nanomia bijuga
AAATGAAGATTTTGAGTTTCTGAACCGCGGGGTTTCAAAAAATGCATAAATACACCAAAAACGTCGATAAAACGTCTATAAAGAAAAAGATAATTCACGATTATTATTTAGATTATCTGTCAAGTTCAAACTCAAATTCTGTCTTAGAGAAAAGATTAAGAAAAAAAATAATTTACTTCAAGATTTTTTCTTTTCATATTTTTTTTTTCAGAAGAATTTTTTCAGATTTTTTTCAGATTTTATGATTGGGAGGGGGTAGTACTGGGGTTATATAATTATATATCTACTAAAGCGTAAATGTTGATATCTTTACGGTCCATTTACTCGGTAAATATTAATCCAAATGCTAAAAACACGCCATTCGTTTTTTTATTTGCTAGCTAAATATTGTAGTACTTTTGATTTCCATACACAATTTGTTGATTCTGGATTTTATTAATGTGTAAAACGTTAAGTTCATATTTATCATTCTACGGAGCAAATATATCAATTATATGGTGGGTCAGGGGTACGAAAACAAATGTCTGACCGATTTTCCAATTGTACAGGGGTTTATTTGGTCAGGCCGGTAGAGGTGGGTTGGCCCCTATTCAAAATTTTGACGCAATTATATTTTTTGAATTTATTGAATTTATTGAATATTTATTGAATTTTTTCACTGTGTTATCGGATTGAGAACTTACTCCTACTCCTATCTCCTATCTCAATCCTCACATCTGCCACGTCCGCATTTCTATATCGTTTTTGTTCACCCTATTTTTAAGTTGTTATAATCTTACCAGATTTTCCTACACGACATTTAAGGGAAATTCCCTCATAACGTAACTCGTGTCGTCATATAAGCACAATTGGAAATTCCTTTATCGAATTATTTGTATGACTTCTTGTTTTAGCAACAGTTAGAGGTTGTCATTCACACCGATTAGCGGTCATATTCGTAATCAGCATACCTAAAATGACTAAAAAACATTCGACCCCATAGTTACCTGTCATGTTGACACTAAGCTCACTGAGCCAGTTGAAACCAAGCAAGTTTGATTCAATTAGTGCTCCATATTGCCATAACTAGAATGTGAGCGGATTATAGATTATTGATGGCGGCGCAGTAGATTTCCTACAATAAACCTTTCCCGTGATGACGTTTGTCCTACTCAGCCTGGTTTACAATACACGCTTTCACTTTTTGTTAAATGTTTGAGATAATAGGAGCTTTCAAAAAGTTTGATTTATCATTTTTAATGATCGCACGTGAAGTGACAAATCAAACTTGTTGACAGATACAATTGTTTCAAAAAATTAGAAATAAAGGGAAGCTTGTATTGTAAACGAAACTGAGTATGACATACGTCATTACGGGAAAGGTGTATCAAAAGGTTGAATTAGCTACGTATCTCATTATGATCCCAGGTACTTTGGTACTTGAAAACCCATAAAAGATGGAATGTGTATGAACTCATTAATTATTAGGATAGATTTTCCATTTAACCTTTAAATCATTAACTGCATGCCTTTTTTGTTACAATCTTACATTTATCTCCATTCATTTTTAAAGAGATGGTAATTACTTATTGGTTATCTGGTGACATAGGGAATTTCCCGAAGTACAACAATATTAACGAACATGATATTGAAGACTGACTATTTATCTGATTTGTACATTTGGAAATTCTTAGACGACATGTAATGAGAGAATACTTGCATCATCAGCAATTCGTGGTATGTTTATGTACTATGACATTTTTTGTACAGCTTCTCTTAAAATTGATTTTGTTCTTTTATTGCTTCTATAAAAAGAAAACATTTTCGTATGAAAATAAGTAAACAAGAAAGTATTCTGTAAGTCAGAAATCTCTTCTTATAACTGGCTCGTCTTTGGAGTAGTTCTACCTTATCTAAAAATATTGGCGCTTTTCATTTTCCTTTACGTTTAAGCTAAAGTACAGTAATTCATCATCAAATTCTAGACAAACTAAATGCAATTAGGGTGCTGAAAGATCGTTGCGACGTTTGCAACCACTTTCACGTGTAATGTTCATTTGCTTTTGTGATATATCTTAACTAAAATTGCGATTTCACCTAAAGCAGATCTGCCGAAGATCTGTTGGGTGCACGGGGTGCAAAACCCAATTTTTAACCCTCGGGGTGCAGTAAAATATAATATTTGTTTTTATCCGATGGGTACTTTATCTTAATCCCTAAAACTTTTCCATACTCACCCGCAGCTCTCTTTGCTTGGCCTTTCTCAAGGGGTGCACTCTAGCTCACTTATAATGCACCCTCAAATTAGACCAGCATTAAAAAAATGTTGGTTTCCTGTAACCCGACCGGCTTACTGGAAATCTCCCGACTGAAACTGGCCTTACTTATCTGCCATACTTTCCAGACTGGCACCCTCTGATGTTTATAGCGCAAGTTTAAGGCTCCAAGTGTTTTCAGAAATATAGGGCTCCAAAAAGAGAAACATCAAAAATTGTTTCCCTAATACACAAAGAATTGAAAATGAATGAAATATTGTTAATAGGTTATGGGGGTACGGGGACCCATTTCTGGGGATGAATGACCATACGGTCTCTGTACAGTATTGCAATACAGATAACTAAGCTATATTTAATTCAACAAGCCTTTACCAAACCAAATTGCAGCCTGAAAGCAAATTGACCACTAGCTTTTGGTCTATAACTTGATGTACTTTATTTAATCCTGCACACCATTAATTCTTTATGAAATCCCGTAAAAATCTTCTCAACAAAATTTAACCATCACAGATAATCTTTACCTGGTTGAATAATTCTAAATGTTCTTTTTGAAGAATAATTTGTATAATATTTTTACTTCCTAAATCTTTGAAATCGACTTTTTTCATCAACTTTTCAAAAGAAGCGACAAATAGTCTAGAAGCCTTGAGAAATAATTTTGCTTTTTCTAATCCAACTATGACGCTTCCTCTTTTACCAATATCAACTACAAGAGATTTTAAATCACAGATAGTTCTACATGTTTCAATCATATTTTTCGTTTTTTCATCAAACACGTCTTTCGATAAATCATGATGAAGTCGCCATGCTAATGTTTATAACCGTTCTTTTACGATCTCACCAGATTGAACTATGCATTCATGTTTTCCTACACGTGTTGATATTAACATAATCGATTTCCGTATCCATATATTTGCCATCTTTTTCCTTTTTCAATAAATCTTCATGGTAACTGGGCCATAAACATTTTTTGATTGGACAATTTTTATGATCTATTGCATTATACATATTTAAAAAGACAGCTATTATATTATTTTATGCAATCAAATCGCTCGTGTGGAAGTAGATTAACTTCTTGACAGATGTTTGAAAATATACCATACACATTATACAAATCTGAACAGCCTGAAATACCTAAACAAAAGTTCCACGAGTTAATTTTTCTCAATATTGCTTTTAACTCTTCAGCTTTAGTTTTATCTTTAGAAACATTACTAATTTCTTTACTTGAAATGAGATTGCTCAAAGATAATCTTACAGCAGAATAATCAACACGTAAATTAATGAAAACAAATCGAACACTGTTCGCAAACCTTGTTGAAACAAGAAAAACAATTGTCAATCAAGAATATCAAGAATATCAGAACGATATCAAGCTAAAGATTCGTACTCCCCATCTAGAATGTGACTCCCTGGAGGCACTTTATACTAGTATTTACTGGGGAGTCATAATGTCAAAGTGATCTGAACAACTTTTTCGGAATATGATTCTTATTTATATTATGCAACCAAGTTTCTCACAATTCTTTCTTAGATTCGCTTGGAAGGCGAATTTTTTTTTCTGCCTAAGCCGGATAATAGGTTTTTACCTCTTTTCAAGCTGGATCTTACTTTTTTTCGTCTGGATCGTTATCCTTTAGTTGAAGCCGGATCAACTCCCGGATGGATTTTTCTGGATGACTGAGGTAGGATGTGTCCATAAACGTCATTGATAAAATTTTCTGTAGATAAGGGTCTCATTTAGGCAAAAAGCCCCGTAAAAAAGGATGCTCGGAAAAATACCTCCGCGGCACACTCCTGTCAGCCTATCGACGACCTAGTTACCACCTCAAGAGTAATAACAAACTTCACTTTCATACAATTAACTAACTGACTTCTCTGTTTTCCTATATCTTTCTTCAATAAGCATCCTTCTTTTTACTTTCTGCTCACAATGACGTCACTAATCTCGTTAAAAGATCACGATGTGTTTTTTTAATGTTTTTTTCGTAAAAAGATTTTTTAATTGTATATTTTTAAGTATGTATATCAATATTATGATAGAATAAAACATTTCAAAAAATTATTGCGTTCCCTTTTAACCATTGAAAGTATCGATAATTTTTCAGGTATTTTGTTAAATTTAACAGGGAATACTACATTTCCAGCACATATGCTGAATGGAGGGTACTACATTAAAAAATAAGGGTACCACCTAGTACCACCCATACACATCGGCGGGGCGAAATTAGGACGTAGTTCCTTAGGATACTCATAGTTTTCTAGGAGGTCTCAACCCCCACTTAAGAAAGTTAACCCCCACCTAACGGTACTAGCCTCAACCTGGGTTTCAAGATGTCAACCCTCAGCACCCGAACCAAACCCACCAAAGTTGAAAATATAGTATAGTAATATATTTGAGTGAATAATAATACAGTTTCTTGTAGTATTTGGAGAATTTTAAGATGATCTTAAATGTCAAAGAAAAATATTGATTTGGGATACTTGTCAACTGCCACTTGATAAAATTTGCCCCCACCATTCGACTCAACCCCCACCTGGTTCTCCAAAAAACCTTAATCCCCACCTATCCGAAAGCTTTGAAAAAAGTCCCAACAGCAAAATACGGGGGATGGGGGTAGGGGGTGGTTAGAAATTATGGGTACTACATGTAAATAGATTTTTATTTTTGTTCTTAGTAATTCTGGTGTATAGTGACTACAGGGTTATCGTTTTTGCATAATTTGACATGGAAATAATTCTTTTATAAGAACTTGAACATTTTTATGGAGCTTGATAACAAGTTAAAAACAACTAAAGGATTTTGATTCTTTAAATAGGGGTTGATGTACAGGGGGAGCACTGGGGAGTGCTCCCACTGTACCCCCTCTGACTTCACTGGATGCACCCATTTTTTGCTCATGAAATTCATATTCCCTAATTGCTTAAAAGATTTTTCCTATATAAACTTTCACTGCCAATAATCTTAAAATGAATTTTAATTCGACAGTCCCTACCACAGCTGTCAATTTGACAGTCAGTCAGCCAGCCAATATCTTATTCCTGATATTAATTCTCATCTCTTTTTAAACCTTTCAAAATAGTTAGTTTAGATAAGTATATCAAGAGCACAGGGGATAGTTGTTTAGTAGTAGTGACAATCCGAAAGTATGATTTTTTAAAGTACGTACAGATGATAAAGATGGCATCCTGTTTCAAATAAAAAACAATATGGACGTCTAATCATCAACTTAGAAGAATGCATCTTGAGAAATACTATACAAATCACATATTCTAAGAATTCAAGAGCTGCGGTAATATTAGATGGTATGTCTTCAATTTCTTAACAAAAGATTTTTTAAATCAATTAAACAGAAATTATATTAACCTGATACTGGAACTAAAAATGTGATCACAATTATGATTGAGTAAATATCATAGATATTCTTGATGAAAATTTCTTATGTTTTTCTCAACTTGTTCAAACAACAAACTTTGCCATAGCAATAAGTCAAATTTTTATCGTGATGATTTTATATGAATTGTTGAATTCGAGTGTTAGGAATTATCTAAATTATTAAAGTTTTCATAAATGGGCCTGCATTATCGTACCCACCTTCCAGCTATGAAGCAATACTTTCCCTCCCATACTTCCAGAAATTATGTTGTTATGGCATTTAGTCTTGAATTAAACACAGTAAGTCATTCAAGGCTTTCTATTTTTGATTCATCATTTATAATTTAAGGTAACGTACTTAATATAACTGTAATATAACATGTCTATGTTTTTTAAGTGTCTCACCTAGGGTTCAAAAACCTTCCATCAACCAAAAAGCTAATAACTGTCGTGCGTTATCAGGAATGATATCAAAAACATGTTAAAAGTCGTTGCTTTCAGGACTAAATTTATTTCATTTCTTTTCCTTGAAACTGCAAAAAATCATTGTTACGGGATTGACCAACGCGTAGTGGCATGTCATCTTTCAACACATTTCCATTCATGTAACCCATGTCATGTGAAAGAAATTGGGTAGTCGGTTGGTACCTGACGAAACACTAGATGTGACTCAAGTCATGGCCTCGATTAGCCTGATAATGCCTTAGCAAGACTGTTCCATCATAGGTGCATACCTTACCTTACCTTACCTTACCTTACCTTGACTGATACCAACTAAAATTTTGTCAATCGATAGAATTTTCTCTCTGACAAGCTAAGTAAGACTACTTTTCTTTTTTACTTGGATACGTTTTTATATATTTCATCCTTGTTCGCCTTAAATAAAAGGTCCTATCAGATAAAGTTTGATATAATTCCATCGATAAAGCTGTTATAACTTTTCCCCTGAATATCACTATTTTTCACTATTTCTCCATTTCATTTATAAAATATTAAACATTAGTATATATTGTATATTACTTAAATGGCATGCTGCAGAAATCCTGATTAAGGAGTTTATTGGGTTGACATGAATTAAACGTTGTTGGTAAAATCTTTCTGTCGTAATTTTCCTCATGTTGACTCAGTGATGGTAGTGGCGAATCTGGCACAATTGAGTGTCAAGACTGAAACGTACCCAAAGCTGTGGGAAAACTTGAAAATTAAAACAGTGAAAGCGCATGGAAACGCAAACCTATTTTTTGAGTGATTGTCCTCATCTTGAACCCAGTTATATTGGGCCAACTTAGTCTTTTATAATAATAGCTTGCCAAAAATGCTTTTATCAAAAAAGAGTGTCTTCACGAAGACACTGAAGACACTCCAAATTCGCCATGGCAAATGCTGAATGTCATCGTAAATTCCGAGGGCTAGTTATTGAGATTTTTAGAAATTGTTTTTCAATGTCCATAATTCAATATTTGATGCTGATTTAGATTGTTTTCTTGATATATTGATTGTAAAGAGTTTTACTTCTCAATATGATTGCTTTGACCTTTGATTTATGTTCTATTGATTGATTTTAAATAGGACTCATTCATTTTCTGTGAGAGCAAACACACATTCAGTACTTCTGGAAAACAACTTTTAATTTTTTGAAGAGTTAAACAATTTGTAACATCATGGTCAGCTTAATTAAGCTGGTCATGGTAACACCTAATACCGAACCAAAAGGTTTTATTGAATCATTGCATTTACTGAAAATGGAAACAATTCACAGACACGAAGAAGAAGAAGAAGAAGAAGAGAAAAGAGCATTGGTATTAACAAATTTATCACACTATTGTATTGTATTGTATTCACTCTTCATATTCAGATTCCTCCTTATAATAGGGCAATTAGTTCTCATCGATTATGTTTTACTGGTCTTACTTTATCAATTTTTGTATTTTATCTTTATTACTAAAGTTAGTATAAAGATAAGCGAAGCAGTAGATGAAATATTTCTATAACATACTACATGTGTTAGGTTAATAATTAGTTGATTTACACTCCAGTTATAATTATCCTTAGAGATGTAATAGATTATTTCTACGATAATGTATGGTCATTAATTGAGAAACATGTTGCTAATATGTATTCCATGTGTATGTAATATGTAGTATGTAGAATTTTCAGTAATTACTGCTACTAAAGCTTTATTTCTCATCAAGTATAAATATTAATATATTATTGTGATTTAAATATATTTTCTAATGAGTCAAGATTCTATTGAATGTTTGATTCAGTAAAAATCTTAAATGATTTGAATGTTGACTAGATTTTTTTAGGGATTTTCTACAGATAATCAGTAAATTTTGTCATTGGTTGAAATTTATAACATCAGGATCCAATTCAGATTCTCGATGCAATTGGTTGAAATTTGCCCTCAATTTTCATTGATGTTCCATTGATGAAACAGCAAATTTTGCCAATATATTGTAGAAAATCCCTTAGTTGTGTTTCTGGAGACTCACGTTGATTTAGTTCTCACATGGACTGTTATTTTGAAAAATTTTAATTTAGAAACTAGGCTTTAATAGCTCTTGATGATTTCTATGAGATATCGATTTGAATTTTTCTTTAGCATAATGAGTCGTATAGCTACTTCTTGATTATTAAGATTTGACCTTAGATGATATTTTGTTGATTGATTTTGATTGTGTTTAGTTCACTCTGAAGTAAAAAAAAATGTTTTCACATTTAAAAAAAAAATCGAATGCGGACATACCCTCACAATCCCTATTTAGCGTCACGTGAAAATGTTTACTATGTTTTTCTTATGCTATGAGTGGGTGATTTATGTCTGGGGAAACTGATCTTTTCCAAGTATATCTTGTTAGGAATTACCAAATATTGGTAATAGTGTCACCAATGCCTGATCACTAACTATATTGCGAAGCAACATAGGCTCACCAAGTGTTTCACAAGAATCTTCCTCCAATAATGTCTTGGTATAAAATTCGGAAAAAACAGTTAATCTAAATGTCACCGATTAACTGCTTGTCCCTCCCCCTTATTTATATATATGTTTGGGGAATGTTGATGGAACCCTAAGATGAAGTTCGATTAAGACTGGTAACAAAGAGTTTATTCACTAGCTGCTTTATTCGTGGGGCATAAGTGCGGCATAAAATCTATGACTTACTTTTACTGCATACATATAGGCAAAAATAAAGGCCATGCATCTGATCTTTTCCTTTAATCAAAACCCCATACTATATCTATTTCTAACGAAACTATGTGATTGAGGAGTATCCTTTTGATAAAAATCAGCAGGCCATTTTCATAAAACTGACGCCCATCATGGTTGGGCGTTGAGGAAAACTTCTCATTATATTAAAACTTCTCATATTAAAACTTCTAATATTAAAACTTCTAAAACATGCCTATCCGGGTACTTTATTATCTATCATCATTAGAAAGTGCATTCAGTGCCTTAGTTCTAATTTGAATCATATAATGCTATTGGACAGTCGGTATTATGAGTGCGAGGTATCTTTTACAAATAATACTAACATTACATTCAATGTCATGGTTCCTTTTTGAATCATATTCTCATCTAGACAGTTGATATTACGCAGAAACCCGTTTTCCAATTTCTCAATTGCCATAGCTCTTCTCTTTTTTCCATTCTCTTGAATTATCAATTTTAACACTTGTTTCCATGTGTACTCGCAGATTTCTCTCTTATTTGTTTACTAATTCATTTTGTGGCGGATGAGGAGTTCATTTATTTATATGTGGTCTGATACTTTCATAAATATGATACAAATATCCCACAAAAACTACAGTTTTCGATAAGAAAAAAAAAGGTTGAAATGAATCGTTGATTTTAAAGTAATATTTTCTCTACGTTTTTCTATGTAGCTATGCAATCACGTATTAGTGTATATCATGAGTGCTCTTTACTGTACTTAATTACACACACATACAAACAGGTGTATTTTTAAGAATAAATGATAACATGACAATACTGTAAAGAATTGTTTAAAATACAATGTTCCCGAATGGATTTAAAGTGAAAATTGTCAACTCACAAATATTGTACTTTTGTCTATGAATTTCTATGGTATTGAATGAAAACTGTTGAGTGTATGTGCATTCAATATTTACTTTCACAGTTAGTTATGTTGCATACTAGAATAGACAACTTGATATGATATGACTGTTCATACTGAAAAGTATGTACTGTTTTCGATGTAAGTTTATTTTCATTTTTGTACTTTTGTCATAAGCCTCACTCTTTCAGTGCCAATCAATTTTGATAGCACGTGCTTAATTTCCACAAACTTCACATTCTTTTTTATTTCCACAAAATCTCGCCGAATAGATTCAAATAAAGTCGAAAAATGTTGTGGTCCAAAAGTGCTTGCTTTATTGAAATTTCATCTAATATGATATATTATGTTGTTATTGGCTGTTATGCTAAGGAATAAGAATTTAAGACTCAAATATGATTAGTATTTCCTTAGCAGTGTTGAGAACTTGGTCTCTATTTAGTAACTTGGTCTCTAATAGAGACTTTTTGAAAAAAATGGTCTCTATTTGGTCTCTATTTTCAGGCTGAGTCTATTCTTGAAAATTTGTTGGTAAAAATATATTTTGTGTTATAATTTTCTTACTCATGGCAAAAATTCATTTTTTTAAGAAAACGAAAGAGAATTTCTTATTCACACTAGTAATTCTCATTAGATCTGATTAGATTTAATTAATTCTCTAGTTTTTATTTTAGATCCGCGAAAAACGTATTCCCGGGAAATGTATTAATTTTGCAATTGGGCCGATCCATGAAAGTGTCTTGCCGCGAAAGTCTCTATTTTCATGAAACATATCTATTTGGTCTATATTAGAGACTTTTTTTATAGAGACCTAAGTTCTCATCTGCCTTAGATATTGCACATTTTCAGCCTAAACAGGGGGTTAGATGATTTTTGCTGATGAGTATTATATAAAAAACTGAAAAAGTACAATTTCAATTTGTATTTATAATCTCCTTAAAAATAACTTATTTTCTTCAATGATAGGTCTAAAACACTTCGAAAGAAGGGGTATATTGTTTTAGCTTTTGTGTCGTCTAAAAAGGAGGCGGGGATGAAAATTTAAGTAAATTTGAATGTGTATACTATCAGGGGTGAAAATAAGGATTTCAAATCAAATCGGTCTTTTGATAGCGAAAGTTAAGCAGACACGACGAGCATCCGCTACTTGTTTCGAACTCAGAGAGAAGAAGTAGTTGGGGGTCTGCACAGGACTGGGTATGCGTGGGGACACTAATCCGATGCAGGGTTCAGGGGGCATTGTCCCAAGGTAATCTTCATTTAAGTAACTTCTAATTCTTCATTTTGACACACTTTAGCGATGGATTAGAAGAGTCAGAAACGACCAGGAAAAACGCCAAGAAGTACTGATATTGTAATGAGAAAATTGAACACATCATTTTTCTTTCGATATGAAATTTTTTCTGTGGTGCATTCCAGAATTTTAAAGCACCGATTGACATTCCATATCTTTGGCCTAGACTTGTCTGAATCTCTACTAATTAGTTTGTTGCAAAATAAATGAATTCACGGCTTATTTACAGATTTAATTGATTTAAATTACTATGTAATGGTAGATAAGATATTTGCACCCTATCATGTAGCATATTTAGGATATTTTTGCAAAATTTATCCTCCTATTTATATCACTTAATTTTGATTTCAAATATTTTTGTTGTAAATCTGTTCAGTAAATCCATACTTGCATACTCCACTTTCAATAGACGTCATTATATCCTTTTATTGAAAACTCATCTGTCCTAAAACGCCACGTTAGGCACAGGGAAAAGACTTGCAATTTACCTGGATATTATTGATTCTTTAAAACACAGTTACGTGGGCACAGTAAAATATAAAACCTGAATTTTAAAAAGTATATTTTTTCTATATTAACTAGTTTCGTTAATGTAACATCAGTATAAAAAAATATATGAGAACAAAATTGAAATAAAAAATAAGAAATTGAAATAAAAATGAAAATGAAATGACGTATTGACAATACGTGATCGAATGACGCGTAAAAAAGCCGTGAATAAAAGTAGCACAATGATAACAATTTGGAACATCAAAATTTGTACAAAAGAAATTATTGGGTCTATGGTGAAAAAATTTAGGATTGATTGACTTTTTCTAAAATTTCTGCCACAAAATACATTTTTGTCTCTAGTTTATCTAAAAAGTTTATTTTAACCATTTTAAGCAATACATTTTGGCTGAAAAGTGTTGACTAATTTTTAACCAACTGGAGGAGCTACAGCTCTTCCCCAGTCCCCTTGTTTCCTATGCCTCTGCCATAATTCAAACTTAAAAGCTTCACCCCACTCAAGACCTTACATGTATTTTTTTTCTAATAATATTATTTTCTTACTTCTACCAACCTTTTCAATTTATTATTTTCCTCGAAATTCAAACATCTGCTGTTGGTTTGTACTTCCCCTCCTCCCCGTTTACACCTCTACCCCCAATCCTCATTTTTTGTAAAAAAAAAAGATAAAAACTTAATTCAATTTTTAATTCGGAAATAAAGGTCTTTTCTCGCGATTACCGCAAACGTTTTAATACACTGATTTGTTTTCATCTTTGTATTATTATTCTGCATTGTTGTTATAAATAGGCTTTATTAAGGCTGTGGTTAGGCAATTTAATTGTTTCGAAACATATTCCATGTTAAAGCATTAATAACTCTAATTACGATCTTGTCAACTGAAATGAAAAATTCATTATACTGTGATGTCAATATTAATTATGCAATTATGTAGGATAATATCACGAATTAATTGTACAGAAAGTGTCGTAGTTCGAGCTTATGGTTAGTCTTTGGTTATATAATTTAGAAGTCTTGGGTGGATTTGTGGGTGGTTGTTGATGTCTAATGTTGAATGGATGATGTTACAAGGGAGAACAAATCCGTGTTATTATATATAATGGGTGTTATTGAATCGTTCTTGTTATATAGATATCAACGTTGTTGTTAGTTCAGAGACTTGTGTTGGCTTTATTCCAGCTATATTGCATGAATGGAATTATTTGACAAAACAACGAATTTTTAAGTAGTTCGTAGTTGTTTTTGGAAAATAAGAATGTTCTAATGTTCTTGTTATCGATTGACATTAGATTCAGAATTGACCCTGCTTTGCATTTAATTTAATATATGTCGTATGTCTTCCTTGTTTCGTGTCCTAAATCCCTTTCCTTTTCTATTGTCTCCTAATCTCCCATAATGTGATCATCTTTATTGAGGCCATATGGTGTTACACCCCCTTTGTTTTGCAAACTTGTCAGTAAAAATTGAAAAACCTGTCGGTATTTTTTTTTGTCGATAATCATTATTTCCGAGAATTCATCAATAATTTTGACTAATTTAGAGTTTAAAATAACTAATTGGTCCAACAGTTTCTTATACAGTCGGTAAATTAGTACATGGACGATAAAGGGACATCATTGCAACATTCCTCTGAACGCCACTACATCGCATGGGTCGCTCATCATTAGACACACTCTATTTGTATGTTTTCATTATATGATTGACTAATATCATCAGATCAATCCTTCCAACCTTGTTCATCCATCAAATTTTCACCAACACTACTTTTTGAGTGAAGTTTATCATATCTGTTCCAACCTCCTTCCTCTTTTTTCTTTAACTTTCCTCTTTTTTCTTTAACTTTCCTCTTTTGTTTTTATCTATTGCCAACCTGTAGCACCTTTCCCCTCCTATCCCTCTTACTTTTCACCCCCTTTTTTGTTTTAAAATCCCTCCCATTTGTTTAACTTTGTTGAACTATTACTCATTTCGCATCGTCTAACACCTGTTCTTATTTAGTCTTCACTGTATTTTCTTTATAATTCATGAATCTACATTTATCAAGTGCTGTTTAGCTTTTTTATTTTTCAGTATATATAGTGATTTCAATTGCATTATCTGCTGTATGTAAATACGAGTCTGAATTTCAGATCTGTTAAGAGAAGTGTAAAGATAGAGAGTTTGTACAAAGACTTGTTGTTTGTACAAAGACTTTGTGTTTGTATTACTTGGAATTTTGTTAGTAACTTATAAGTATAAAGTTTTAATAAAGACTAGTGTATTTGCACAATCAACTTTTTTTGCTACATTTTGGAATCTTATATTTTTGTCGTTGTTGTTGTCGGAGTGTATATGTTGTGTATCTATCATTTGAATAATTGCATTCTTGTATCTGGAGACGTTGTTTTTGTTATTTTGGACCCCCACGTTAGCGGACCAGGGTCCTATAGGATCAGTGCCGTAGTTAGTTGGTTGGTTGGTTAGTTAGTTAGTTAACACTTTTTCTCAAAAATTGCTCCGACTATTTTTTTAATATCGCACATGAACTTAAGGCGCTATAATGGCTAAAAAGTAGCAGAGCCGGATTTTTCGAAAAAAATCTCATTTTAGCTATTTTGGCACTTTTATAGTCAAAATAGCTTAAAATCAGACTCTTGCTAATTTGCTCAAAAATGGCTCCGACTATTTTTTTGATATCGCACATGAACTTAGGCCACTATAATGGCTAAAAGGTAGCAGAGCCCGATTCATTTTGGCTATTTTGGCACTTTTATTCAAAATAGCTCAGAATCAAGACTCTTTGCCAATTAGCTCAAAAACGATTTTCTTCATTTTTGGCCTGAAGTTAGTAATAAATATGACCTTCGATTTGAGTGAAACCGATTTTTCTGGGGAAAATGCTATTTTGAGAAAATTGGCATCGAAATTTCAGTTTTAGCTAAAAATTGCTGATTTTTTTGAAATTTTTAAAATTCGATTTCTCTCTCTCTCTCTCTCTCTCCACAATATTTTCGGTCCACATCAGGTAGTCTTGTTTTAAATAGAATTGTATCATATGAACACATCTTTTTTCCTGTTGAGGACTGAGGTATATGATTTGCTAAATTTGAATTATCTGCAAATTATAAGAAATCTCAGTGCCCTTTGATGCTAATGCTCGTTCTTCTATAACTCCATCCTTTATCTTATCCCTCCTGTTTTTTGATTGCAAAATAATGGAGTAGGCTTTTCACACCCTCCATTTCTCTCTCTTACTCTTAGATACTATGGGTCGCTTTCGGCCATAATAATTACTCCTGGTCTACCAATATCTAGTATCTGTGTCTGTGTGTGTGTGTGTGTGTGTGTGTGTGTGTG
>JAUKPT010001608.1:0-14849 GCA_032273505.1 Nanomia bijuga
AAAACTAATAAAGAAAGAACCAGACCAAGGAGCAAATAACTCAAAAAAAAATCTCCTTTGATAAAGAAAATCTTAAAATCTCATAAAAAAATCTCAAAATTCTTCAGAAAAATTCTTGAAATAGCTCGAGGCTCCTTCAATTTCTTAAAAAAATCTTTCAAATCCTCGAAAATCCTTTAAGAAATCTCAATAATCTCATAAGATTTAAATTTTTCTCACTTTTTTAGGAGTTATTTGCCCCTCGAAACAGGCAATAAAAACCATATTGGGAAAAATCATCTCTAAGAAATAAATATAACTGAAATTGAACAAAATTCATATACAAATAAGATACGCGAATATAATGTTTAATAAAAAGTATATGTCAACAAATGTATTTCAACAAAACTTTGCCTATCGAATTCAAAAAGTCACCTTCAAAAGACAGAACTGAATTAATAACAGACCTCTCTTCCAACACACATTTTCCTTCAATCTCATTCTAAAACTAAAATATGAATATCCAAAAAGAGTCCTTATATTGAATTTCAAGAAACAAAGTTTCTACTACAATGAAAAAAAACCTATTCATTCATTCAGTGAACAATTTCAACTGCTTTACACCTCGGGTGACGTCTTCAGAAGAAGTTAAACATTGGTGAAAAGGATTCGTACGACACAGGTACAATCAACAACAAAAGAGACTTTCGCGAACGGCAGGCTACATTATGAAATACATTTTTTATAATCTCCTATAGAAGAATATTTTTAGATCTTCGTTGTGTTTGAATGAACGACGGAGGAAATAAGTGTCACAACCTGATAAAGAAAAAGGTATGAAATAAATTGAAGTTTTGTGATTTTCTATTGTTATTCAAACAGTTATTCAACATAATTTCTTGAAAGTGTTGTATAAGAATAAAAGGAACCTTTAGTGAAAGGCTTTTCTTCCTTCGTGAATCAGGTTGAAATTTTAGTTTAAAAATGACGTGTCACCGACCCATTCAAAATTGAAAATTTACCAAATAAATTGTTAGTTTTGTGATTTTCTAACAATAGTTATTCAACATAATTTCATGTTTTATAATTGATAATAAAAGAAACCTTTTCTTTCATAAATCAGATTGAAATTTTAGTTTAAACTGATATGTGTCACAAAGCCATCACAAAATTGAAAATTTACCAACATCCTTACAGAAAGAAAGAAAAACGAAGATTTTTTGTCATGATAAAAGTGATGTGCGTCGTTTGTATTCAAGGTTATATTGGTAAGGTTTGTTAGGAAGGATAATGAGATAATTACCCAAGATTGTTCCAAAAGATAATGGAAAAAGTGATAGAAAAATAGTAAAAATGAGCAGATATGTCGAATGATGATAAAAACCATGACAACATTAAGCAAACACAACATCTCGAAATAAGCATGATTGGAAAACCAAAAGCAAATAATGCAATAAGAAAGCTGATGGATATTTTGACATAATAACATATGATTTATAAAATTTCTTAATTCTTACTGATTGTTGTTTAAACTTTCGCAAGAAGCTTACTAATAATTATGTCAAAATACGTTGGAGACATTTCTTATCATTGAAAGGTTCTTTGCCTTTGTTCGAACATCAATTCTTCTTATTTCTAAACATAAGACTAAACATATTAAGAGCATAGTGGTTTTCTTTTGTCAAGAATTAGAGTTTGTGCACAAAACAATTGACGTACATTTCTAAATTGATTAGTTGAAAATTTCTTCATCAAAAACCTGATTGTTTTCTTCATAATGTCACAATTTGCAGTTTCAAAAAAACTCGAAATCGTGAAAAAAAAGGACTTAACAGCCACATCATCAGTTAGCACTAAAAATATCGCCACTACATGGCATGGCATTCACAATTAATTCAATTTATTTTCAATCATTACATCAGAAGTTGTTTGGTTTTATTCTACATCATTAAAATACAGCTAATATATTGTTGTGAATTTTTGTAGAGGATCTTATGCACAGTATAAAGCTTAACAGAAGTGATGTTTCAAATCTCATAATGCTCTTAAAGAACTGTTAAAAAATGCAACTGAGCTATTATTTACTAATATTTCATCCGAAAGTACGAAAAACAACTTCCTCAAATTTCTGCTGAAAAAAATAAACACCTCAATTACATAATTAACATAAGATAAGATATCAAAATGGTATATGTCAAGAAATGGGGCTCTTCTCAGAAATACCCTAAGAGAGGTTTACTAATTTCCCCAGACTGACCCGAGATATAACAAGTTTACTGTATCACCAGTGTTTACTGATGATAATAATCATTTTAAAAATAAATGTAAGATGTGTACCCCAGGGGTGTATATTATGTAAACCTTCCGAGTAGCGATCTTTTTGAAGGGTTAACCTTCCGAGAAGAACAAATAATAAAAATCAAGGTATATGTAAGGTTTTTTTTGGTTTGGGTGAAATCTTCTGAGGCAAAGATCGAGCTTCCGAGTAGCGGCGCTACTAATTTGTACATAATATACACCCCTGGTGTATCCCAAAAAATAGAAGAAAGTACCAACATTTGTACCAAAAAGAAGTAATCGTATATTTCGATTTTCGAGCATTCAAATCACAACTAATGTTTCTCAAAAAACTACACCAAACATGCCTACATATAGATATATGATTAAAAAAATGTCAAGAATATGACTGCCTAGAGAAGTTTATAAAATGCAATTAATATTTAATCAAATATAAAAACTGATGGACAAACCCATCACATTAACCATGTCAGAGAAAGACGCAGCAATATCAACAACAAATGGAACTTGAACATACACTCAAAAACAACTCCAAACGATGACCAAAACATAGTCAAATATATTAATGATCATTTTTTCTTAAAAAAAAGCCACACCAAAGTGTAAGCAGCATCACCTTATACGTCATACCTTTTCTTTTTTTAAACATCTTATCATAATGCAGTATCATTTGGTATCAGATGCATTTATTTTTTCAAGACATTACTAACATTCTTTCGACAGTGTGGATCATGTGACGAAAACACAGAACATTTACAAAATACTTCCATAATAGTAAAATATGGTAAGAAAGACAGAGGCAAAATTACTTGATATTTATTCAAGTGTATTTTCAGTTTTGCAGCAAAAGGCAATTGTTGTAGCTATTGCCGCATGCAAATCCACATTGCTGCAGACTTTTGCCACAGAGAAAATATTATTTTCTGAAGATTGGTTTCAAAACAGCTTGCACACTTATTTCGAGACATTTTTTGGTAAATTGCTCCATTGTACTCAAAACAGCTAGAAAGGATCTATTTTTTTAAGATAAAATACGATAAAAAATAGGAAAAATAGGAAAAAAAGAAGAAAATATTTCCCCCTTAAATGTCAGACACTCGAATTTAACAACAAAATGCTTTGAAACAGACTTTGAATGTTGAGGTTTTAAGTTAAGGCTTAGATTACTAGACTTATTTCCAAAGCACAAAACAAACAACTGACTGGGCAGCCAGATATTTCTTTCTGGACATACAGAAAAGAGGCAAGCTAGAGAACAAATATTAATGGACCCCTTTAATAGGTAAATGGGGGTTTTAGCCCCCTGCCCAACCTTTTTCCTACCAGCAGTTTAGAAGGACGGATATAATTTTTTTTAAAGCTTTATCTAAGCCCCCGAAAACAAAATTCACCCAGGTACAGCCCTGGAGAAATCGGAATATAGAAACCACCTGTCTCAGAAGCAACTCATGTTGTCGCATAGAGAAAATGAAACTGCTTATGACACTTTTTTTGACGTCAATTTTTTTTAGCAACATTAGCATGTTTTTTTACTAAAGTTATTAATTTATAGTAAAAAAAAAGTAGTCTGCCATAACTTAAAAGTTTCATTTTCTCAATAAAACGCTGCTTTAGAAATGTCTCTACAACATCAGTGTCTCTGGCTCAAACTACAGTTACATCAAGCACCAATAATGGCATATTATAATGAAATGGAGCGATCTGATCAACATCCTTTTTGTTTCAAAACTCACATTCAAAAATGTATCTTTACTTTCTTCGTGGCCATGTTATTTCAGAACGATTTTTGACAATTCTTTAAGCAATAAACTTTTATATAAAGAAAATAGAGCAGCTTTTTGTCCTACGCTTACAATTATGTTCCATAATTACCCTTCCTTGATCTTCAATAAATCTAAAAATAAAACAAAGGAATATAAACTTCAAACATACAAAAAAATAATTACATGCCTTCAATTATTAAGATAAAAAAAGACAATTGTCAAGACAATTACAACGTATACCTGTAAAACTCGTTAAAAAATATATGAAGTATGAAAAATGTTTTATCATATATTTTCTTAAATAATAAAATCCTTGACAATAAAGAGAAACTGATCACAACTGAACAGGTAGTGATGTCAATCAAAACAAAGTCATCTTCAATAGAGAAAAGAAAATGATGAAGACAGAAATTTATGTCACGTAAGAAACATCAGGTTATCGAGTATAAATTTTGATTATTCCATTGTCTACAAATTATCGAAAAATTCATTGATTGATTGATTTAAGTTAAAATTGTGTTAATATTGGTGTGAAAGACTAGTGGTTTAAAAAATTACATAATCAAGTTTAAGAAATGCCACAGTTTGTACTTTTGTCGAAACTTGCCAATTTGGGCCCAAAAACGGTGACTTGGGCTAAAATATAGTATGAAAAAATGTTGATTGGTCTCAGTTGTGTCATAAATATGTCTTACTATTATAAAAACCCAATAATACCATTTCTAGATGTCTTTTGAGCTTCGAAATATTTTATGGAAATATGATATTTTTAGGCCAACTTTGGGCCCAAAAACGGAGATTTGGGCCCTAAAATTGCGTTTGAATATTGAAAATTGGATTTAAATATGTTCATAGGCTGTCTTTACTGGTTCTTGCTTGATTTTTAATAATCAAAGGTGATCTTGCATACAGAATTTTATCATTTCTTCATTATCGAGTTTTTCAAAATTTTGGGTAATTTTTGGGATTACCCTTTTCACCCCTTAATTTTCAATTTTGAAAGATTTTCCTCAGAACGTTCTTATTAAGCATTAAATTGTCTTTCATTTGCAAAAAAAATTATCTTAAAATATCAATTCGTTCTTGAGTTATTGTAATTTGAAGAATGGCCTACATTAATTTTTGTAAAGGTTTTGACTTTTCCTGTTCGGGTAACGGTTTTTCTTTTGAAAAGATACCAAAAATTCCTGAAAACTCTATGTTCTACAAAAAAATAGGCGGCATGGAAAGTTTTCCATACAATCAAACATAATATGAGAAGCACAACTGGACGAAACATGCGATGTCTTCTCCAACATTGCTAAAGCCAACAAATCAAAAATATAAATGGTAAAGACTTTCAGCAAATACAGTTATTCCCGATAGATGAACGGCAACGAGTATATAAGAAGATTTTTGATGCATTTAAAGCATATTTTTGCCCGACTAGAGGTGACAAAACAGTTTCTTAAATATTGGGGACCCCTGTGGTATATTTCTAAATTTTTCAAATGGCCGAAGGAAAAAGTTGCAAATTTTCTTACTCATTTTTCATCAACTCAGTATTTTCACTCCAAACGAATATATAATGGAGTGCTCATCAGTCACAAACTGTGTACAAAATTACGAAAATTTGTTCAAAATTATTTTGAAAAATACTTTAGAAGAAGTAATAATAATCATGGTTGTCAGGGCATGCAAAATATGGTTTTCCATGAATTTTCCAGTTTTTCCAGACCAAAATTGAGAAAATTCCCTGATTCTTTCTGCAGGAGTTAGTATCAGTTGGCTCAGATGATGGTTTTGAGACTTTGAGACATTTTTGGAAAGGAAACCTTCACCACTGTTAAATAAAACTGAATTTTGATGTTTTGGAATGGTCCATAATGAAGAATTTTGATTTTGTTCAATCTTTTAATCCTCTTTTTTTCTAGGTCCTGCCAACTATGATCTCATATGATAATTACATCAAAGTTCAGTTCATTTCACTATAAAGAAACCTTACAGTCACGAGACTTAGTCATCCAAGAGAATGGTGATCTAGAAATGCCTCAGGCCACAGGGAGCATCAATAAAAAAATGTGGGCTTTCGTCGCAGTCTCCGCTACGAGGAGAGGGAGGACATTGAAAATTTGACAGATATGTTATAATGCTATATCATGCTAGTATGATGAATTCCAAAATCTCTGCTTAACATTCTTTTTCAACGAAGTACATTAACTAAAAACTGACAAACGACAAAAAACTATTTCTTTTTTTTCACTTTTTTCACCATCTGGTGTTCCCTTGTGATGAAAAATTGCCAAACAAAGTGGAACAAGATTTAGAACTGTGGATAGGTTTAAATAGGTTTTAGGATGAATAAGCTACAAGTTAAATCATTAACGTTGCAGAAGGGACAACATGCATGCCCACATGCATTTGGAAGGATTTAGGACCCTTTAATTATGGTTAGTGGAAGAAAATCTGGTAATAATATAACAACAATCAAATAATAATTTTAAATATCAACGTATTATAAAGATATGTTCAAATGGATTGGATTTCCTCATTTTCCTCTCTTTTCTAGTTACAGAAACCTCTTCATTATCACTATCATCGGGCTTTGCAGACTTCTACTGCACTCCTGTTACCTGACATAACACACCAAAAAGTTCATTCCATTCTATGTCAGTCCTCCAAACAATATTTTTGTTCATGATACTATCAAACATATATGATATGTTCTCATACATATGATACATGTAAGATGGCATGGCAACAGTAGTGCTACCATCCTTTACCAATTGTTTAAGTTTAACATTCCATGTTGCTTTTTCCTCAAGGTGTCCTTACCTTGAGGGACATGTCAAAATCGTCAAGTATTACATCCTCCGCTACATTAAGGTTAAGCAGTTGATTGTTCAGATATTGTTAATGACTGAAGCATGTTGGGGGTATGTCCAAACTTCTCTCTCCATTTACATCAGTTCGACTGACGTGAGACTTTCAGATTCAGCCCTTTGTTCAACATGCTCCCCTTTTCTTGGTGAAATATTTCTCTCAAATCATCAAGAGTTAATCTTGTGTAACACTTCTCACCTGGTAACCCTTTTTTTCAGTTTTACGTATTGATTATATTTTTGTTTACGAATTTATTTGACTTTCAAGTTTAGCTTGTTAGCTTGTGAGATTGCATATCCCTTGTTGACGAGTTTTACCAAAAGAATGCCCCACGATGCTTTTATAAGTCAGGATGTGAACATAAACAGGAACTTCAGAGCCCCCACTGAGTGCAGTTAACCTGTTGTCAACCCCTTTGAGGGTGTCAATTGAAGAGTTAATACAATTAAGGGTTTGACTGAAGATAGCTCCATGTTTACCATGTTTACCAGGCTTGCATCTTATTGAAAAGCTCTGATCCCTTGAGCATAAGAACTACGGATTCAAACAATTTCATGTTTCTACAAGAGGAATCTCTTTGAGGGGGGGGGGGACACATAATAATCATAATAATCAATGTATTTCATGTTCACAAACTAGTAAGTTTCTACCAACAGATCATGGTCTTGGGTGTTACTTGATACCTCGATAGATCTTTTGGTTGGATGGTTCATCCATGCCTTATCGAGCCTTGATTTGAATGTGTCGAGAGTGTTCGCATTTACGACATCTTTTGGTAGGTTATTCCATTTAGTAGCTACTCTGTAGTGTAAGGAATTTGTTTGGACACTATATGATCCATCCTTAGGGCGATTCCATGTTAACTGGAGGTCATGCCTACGGTTAATATGTGGGCTTGGTTTACAAACGTAGCATACAATCTTTTTAAAGTATCTTTTTCCAAGTAACTGAAAGTTCTACGAATTAAACCCATAATTTGATTTGCTTTCTTTACTTTCGCTGTAATATGTTCTTCAAATGTCAGCTCCATATCAATTATTACGCCGAGATCTTTTTCCTCTAACACATGTTCGAGTTCTTCATCGTATAGCAGGTAACGATGTGTATGTTGGATGTCGTTGATTTTACATAGAGTTAGAATATGGCATTTGTCGGTGTTAAAGGTGAGAAGACATGTACGTGACCAATCTTAGTGTACGTCGATATCTTTTTGGAGAAGCAAATCATCTTCCTTAGATCTCTCATCGGCAAATAGAAGAATATTTGATTTTACTTTGTCTGGAAGGTCATTAAAGTAGTGAACAAAAAGTAGGGGCCTTGTGGAATACCACTAGTTACTGATTTTAGTGTTTACCGTTTACACGGACCATTTGTTCTCGTCCATCTTAAAAATTCTGTATCCATGATAATCTCCGCTGATACCATATGTCTTTAGTTTTGCAGCAAGTTGTTTGTGTGGAACAGTATCAAACGCCTTGGAGAAATCAAAATACATACAGTCAACAACGCCTCCATTAGCAATAGTTTCTGCACATTTATCCACATAGTTTAAAAGTTGTGTCATCGTGGAACGACCATTAACAAATCCAAACTGTTTTTTGGTTAGGAGATTGCTGTCTTTCAGATAATTTAAAGTTGCATCTTTTATGAATTTTTCCATTAATTTACATACTATTGAGGTAAGACTTATTGGTCTGTAATTTTCTGCGATATTCCTTGCTCCTTTTTTAAAAATTGAAGATACAAATGCCTTTTTCCAGTCTTGTGGAAGAGAGCCGTGTTTTAAGGTTCAGTTCATTAAGAAAGCTAACGGGGATGCAACGTAATCTACAAGTTGGATCAGCATTATGGGGCTAATTTTGTCAGGACCACACGATTTATCGATGTTAAGTTTGAGGATTTCTGTTCTTATCATATCCCCAATGTTTAATAGGGTAAGACTAAAGCTTTACATTATTCATGATATAATGGATGGAGCCAACTTTAAAAATACAATTATAAAGGCTATTATTTTAGTGTTTGAACGTTTCAACAAAGTAACTATAAGGATGCGATGGCATTAAAATATGATGACGGCAAAATATTATATTGTGTAGCTCACGGACAACCTTAAACAGGCTAATAGACCTGTTTCCGTTACGTCACGATATAATTACATTGTAGCATTTTGCCTCCAAAACCGCGCAGTGGTCTTGTAACTATAACAATGCATGAAATTGATTGGATGGCTTAATGACAAGTGCTCATATTTCACGCATGTTAGAAATGTATAATGACAAGTTCATTTAAATGAATTTGGATAATACCTGATTATCAATAATAATCCTTTTTAATAAAAAAGTGTATCCTGAAATTGTCGATGCAACATTTATTCAAACAAATTTATGTAGTTGATTTGCGAAGTCACCGGGCTACTTTTGGCGCTATCTGAAACAAAAGATTTTAAAAAAACTTCAGAACAGTCAAATTCAATTTTTGAAAAAAAGAATTTTATTCCGTTCTATCGATTTAGAATTAGATTTCTACCTTACAAATTTTGTTCCAAATTATTTGGACCAAAATTAAGGAATTTTTATCCCCATCTCAGAGAAAAATATTTAAAATATCGAATAAAAGAATGTGATTGGATGATCAAACACAGATCAAATAATCTGATTGGGTAATTTCTGGAAATACGAAAAGCGAACCGAAAACAGAACACTAAAAATATTTAAATAAAATTAACTGTTAAGAAAACAAAAACAGTAATAACTGACCCTTATGTGCCAACCATGTAAATAGTTTATATATATTATGTAATTTTCTTTTGGTTGTGTGTAACAACAAAATATATGAATGGAATGTTGTTTATTTCACCTTCTGAATATATCCAGATATATCGCAGGATTTTTTTGTTTAAGAGAAGTGATTCAATTTTGAAGCGCTCTAAGGCAATGAATAGATTAAAACTGCGATTATGTAATTAGTACACATATAATTGTGTAATTTTTTTATGTTTAGACGATACTTAACTGCATATGAATTTATTGTTAAAAACTCCCGTCTTTTCAGATAATTGCAAACTACATTTCGTGGTTTTACAATGAATTCCTTTTACTAGTAAAATAGAAGATTAATTCGAATAATTTGTCTAAAACCTTATAAGATTTGCTTATAATACCGTAAACGCGGTTTTTGAGGCAAAACGTGAATAAATGACGTAGAGTGGAAATTGGTCTTTTATTACACGTTACTGTTATTGACTAAATTGTGCATAGTTTCTTGGGGCGATGAGCAACTTTTGAAATTGTGATGCTCTACTTTGAACTGGACACTGTTCGGTTTAACCATGACCTTCGCAAACACGGTCGTATATCTTGTTGCAATTCTTTTTACGCATAGTGGGTTCTGATCAAAATCAAGCATTATGGTAGAAAGTGTAGATGGTCATGACATAAATCTTAGATAGTGTGATATTTTTTGATATTTTTCTTCTCAAAAGACGAAAACGAAGGTGTTCGATATCTCTTCAAATTGTTGTAAATGTAGAACAAAGATAAGCTTTGCAAATTGCCAAGGCTTTAGCTAGTTTCAAACTCCGTCACAATTTCTAGTAACGGAGGACGTTCAACTCGAGGTTTACGGTGAATTAGTGTAGGCCAGTTTTTAATGATTTTTTTGTTTTTAATCAATTATCTCGCTTTCTAATTATGAAATAGACTTATAAATTTCAGGGAATGTAGAAGATAATATGTAGAATAGTTTGTGATATTAACAAAAAAATCGCTAACTTTTTCGTGTTTTTTTTTACCTTCTTCATTATTTCAGAGAGTCTAAAAAATGAATGAAGAATTGTTTCTTTTTCATTCCGATTGAGCACAGTGAAGGCGATTACCTTTCTCTATGGCATATTTAAAGTAAATTGAAAACGGCCCGCGCAGTCTTGAGAAAGGGAAGCAAACATGAAGAAGGTTTGAACAAATATTTCACTCATGAATTATGCTTTCAAGTGCAGTTTACGGTTGCCTATTTTTCTTTTTTCTTTTTTTAATTAATTTTTTTATTTATTATTACTTCTATTTCCATGTATTTTGTTCTTTTTATTACTTTTATTACATTCAATTTTTTAATAGGGAAAGCTATTGTATTTTTAATATTCAACGTTAAATAAATAGATGAAATTTAAAGAATTATACATTTTTGAAGGTTTGAACTACACGTGAAAGCATAATTCATGAGTGAAATATTTGTTCAAACCTTCTTCGTGTTTGCTTCCCTTTCTCAAGACTGTGCGGGTCGTTTTCATTCTACTTTAAATATGCCATAGAGAATGGCAATCGCCTTCACTGTGCTCAATCGGAATGAAAAAGAAACAATTCTCCATACAGATCCTCTAAAAAAATGAAGAAGGTCGAAAAAACCACGAAGACGTCAGCGAAACATTCCCTTAAATTTATAAGTCTATATCATAATCAGAAGGCGAGATAATAGATTGAAAAGAAAAAAAACATTAAAAACTGGCCTACGCTTATTCACCGTAAACCTCGAGTTGAACGTCCGTTAGTTCTAGTAGTCTGTGACTAAAGGGATTCTCGCCAAATTATTGCTAATTCAATGTTTTGATTGGTTGGAAATTACATTATCAAGGTACTGATTGCTTTACTTAGAAATGTTTTCTTCATTTCGGATTTCGACAAAACATCAAAATGTGACATTCTAAATTGAACCAATCAGCTTCCAAATGCTGTAATCTCTAACCAATCAAATGCTAATAAGATAATTCCTAAAGAACCAGGCAAGCACCTGAATCTAAAATAGATTTGAGTTCCACCCCAACCCCCCTATCATGGTACCTTTATACAAGCCATAGATTCTACCCCGTTTTCGGGGACGAACCTTTTCTACCAGACGTCCTTGTTTCATCGGATTTCGTTGTCACAACATTTATGTCGTTAGGTCTCGTTTCGACATACAACGGTTTATACTTCTTCTTTTTGGGAGGGGGTGTCGGTACGGTCCAGTTAAGTCTCGTCTGTTTTAATTTCAACATATTCGTGTAATCGATTTCAGAACGAACCATATTCTCGCAAAGTGTTCTAAATTTAAAATCTTTTGATTCGTTTTTAAGTTTGTAACCGAGGATCGGGAACCACGGTTGCGATTTATCATAATGGCGGCCAGTTTCCAAACAATGTTCTTTTAACCATGCATTTGTCTCTTTCAGTTTCTCAACATTCCTTTTGAAGGCAGCGCCTCCTGCTCGCACCCTCTCCCAAAAAGTCTTGTTGTAATGATCAAAAATCGTGTAGTCAATTTTATTCCAATTTCTTACTTTGTCGCGTAAACCTTCACGATTTTTCATTTTTTGGCGATATTTATCAGGCCTTTTATTCATCGTGAAATAGACAATATCTTTCAAGTCCCAGCAGAGTTCTTCTTTGAGCATGGCTAGCGATTCAGCCATATAATCGGAGATCATGACAAGGTTAAAACTTTTCTCGACTTTCTCTAGAATGGCATCGATCAATCTTTTATTTTCCCGCCACGTTGGATAGCCCATATCGTACGTTATCGGGTTTTTCACGAGGAATACATTGTGTGTGTTTCTGCGTTTCGTGCGCGCATATATATCTGCTTTCGATTTATTAAAAAACGCATCCAACAAATTCAACTTACGATTGATACGAAAGAGCGCGTAAAAGTTCAAATAAACCGCCGTAGATTCGAACTGGTATAACGGGTCACGAATGATAGTCACAATCTTCGTATCTTTATCCGCCATTAGCTTTAACATACGGTCGCGATGGAAACGGGCATGGTTACATAATATATTGTATTTCATACCAGCTTTATGCTCAAATACATATTTCTCTTCGAAAGTGTTGGGCCAACCTAAGAAATGGGTAATATTTGGTAAGGCAACTTTAAGGCCGTGCGTGTGAGCATATCTCTGCATGATATTGATAACAGTACTCGAACCGGTTTTGTGTGTTTTCAAAAAGATTACATTCTTTATAGGTTTACATTTCTTTGGTGGAACACCCGTCGTTGGTGTTGATTGCGTGTTTCGAATTGGCGCTTTTGATTGGTCGACGGTTTCTTCTGCGGTAGGTTGGGCCGTTGTGGTGGTTATTGGTGTATTGTCACGAACCTTTTTTTCAGTTATAACTTCTTGTTTTTGTTTTGTAACTTGCGGTGTAGTACTGGTCACAATGTTTTGTGTACTTTTGGTTGCTACAATCTCAACTGTATCAATTGTCCCGTGTTGGGTGCCATTTTCGTCCACATTTTCGGACACTCTTTCTCTATTTTCGGACACTTTTTCTTTATATTCGGACACTTTTCCTTCATTTTCGGATACTTTTTCTCTACTTTCGGACACCTTTTCTATATGTAAGGACATTTTTTCTTTATTTTCGGACACTTTTACAACTTTACTCATAGACTCATTCGGTGCACGTGGCGCGTTTGTTTTTATAACAGGTTCTTTATGCTGTTGATGGGTAATTGCTCTCTCATTATCGTTAATTACCTTGCTAATATGTTTCGGACGTACATCATCCATTCCAACTTGTTCTTGAATGAAGTAATCATTAATATTTTTCTTTATCGTTTCCTCATCGTTTTTTCCGTTATCTTCATTCACATATTTCAAATGAAAGGAAACACTGTTTCTATTATTTTCTACTCTCTGTAAAAATCCGTCATTTGACTTTGTCGTCTCGTCACTGTCGCCAATAATTTGACGACTGTCGGAATTTTTATCGTTATTAATACGTCTTTGTACAACGGCGTTATGAACTCTAACATCGACACGATAATCCCTGTTCGCGTCTTCTCGCTCGTGTCGAACTAATAACTCGTCTAAATCGTTATTTCTATCGTTATTTGTCGCTATGCCATCGCTATTTTGAATGTACTTGATATAACGTGTGTTGTGTTTTACCTCAGTCACTGATACGCCAAATATGACTAGTATTAATATCATCATCGCCAATAAGTAGCGAATCCATTTTAAACGATACACCAAACTCAATAAGAATATACATTTTGAACGTGAGGTGAGGTCTCTTTGAGGACTCGGTGATGATATTGTCATGTTTACGATGTGTTGTATATCTAGGTATATCTAGTTCACATGAGCATTTCTTTTTGATGTTGTATATACCTAAAAAAGAATAAGAAATACATGTGTATAAATATTACCTGAAATTTCTTAGAAAGGTGCAGTGACGTCGCAAGAGTGTTACACCTCCCCCCGCACACTTTTTATAAAGTTGTCGGGTATTTAGCAAGCTGTCGGATTTTTGGCTACTGTTGTCGGATATTTGGCTAATTTTGTCGGATTTTTCTGCTAATTTTCTCGTAATTTTGACTAATTTTATCGGATTTTTGGTTTAAGTTGTTGGATTTTTGACTACCTTTGTCGGATATTCTTCTAAAGCAGATTTCTCTTGAGTCGGTTCACAGATAAATATCTATTTGAACGATAAAAAAAATGTTTATTTCACTATCGGATACACTTTTCATCCCAGCCACTGGAAAGGTGCTGGACTAAAAAAAACTAAAAGTCAGAAAAACGAGTGCACAAAATAAAGGCTAACTATTGCCTATGAAATATGGGTAAGTAATGCTGCCATTTGGTTGGTGGGAAATAACATCATCAAGAATTCGATTGGTTAAGGTTTCGCATTTTGAACGCGAGGCGAGATCTCTTTGAGAACAGGTGATGATGTTGTCATTTTGACTGTGTGGGGTGTATCTAGGTGCACAACTGCTCACATGAGCATTCATCTCAATATTTATAGAAATCTTTTTGTTTAGGTTTGATGTTGTATATACCTAAAAAAAAAGAGAAATAAAAACATTGAACATGTGTATATATGTACTAATTGAACATGTGTATATATGTACTAATTGAACATGTGTATATATGTACTAATTGAACATGTGTATATATGTACTAAT